>PISX010016055.1:0-47488 GCA_004024625.1 Mellivora capensis
CACTAACCATAGCACATACCCTCCCCAATGTCCATTAACCCACCCCCCTTTCCCAACCCCCCTCCCCCCAGCAACCCTCAGTTTCTTTTGTGAGATTAAGAGTCACTTATGGTTTGTCTCCCTCCCAATCCCATCTTGTTTCTTTTCTTCTTTTCCTACCCCCCTAACCCCCCATGTTGCATCTCCACTTCCTCATATCTTGAAAGACACTGTAAATATTTAAAATACAAGTCACCGTCTGGGAGAGAGAATTTCAACATAGTAACAGGCAAGAGAGAAGTGTGCACAGGAAAAGAGGAAGTTTTAGGAATCAGTGAGTTAATGAACAGCCAGCTCAGGCTGGCTAGCAGAAATGTGAATATATATCCTGAGACAAGATGCTCACCTTCAGGACTAGGCAGGGAAATGCACATTGAAACAGCAAGGGAGGGGGACGACTGGGTGGCTCAGTCGGTTAAGCTGCTGCCTTTGGCTCAGTCATGAGCTCAGGGTCCTGGGATCCAGTCCCACATCGGGCTCCCTGCTCAGCAGGGAGCCTGCTTCTCTCTCTGCCTCTGCCTGCCGCTATGCCTGCTTGTGCGCTCTCTCTCTCTCTCTCTGAAAAATAAATTAATAAAATCTTAAAAAAAAAAAAAGAATGCTCTTGAAACAGCAAGGAAGTGTTCTTGTTAATGAAAGAGAGACGGGCAGAGTGGAGGCATGGTGGAGTCATGTGTCGGCCAGAAAGTGGGGGGTACAGCCAGGCATCTAACTAGCTCCACGATCGTCGGGATGTTCTGGAAGCATCCTGAAAAATAAAGGAAGTGCCTACCCCCCAGTCAAGCAGTTCCGTCTCTGCACGTGTAAGCTAGAGGATGATGGCCCGCGCTCACCAGGAGACCCCCCAGGACTGTGTATTGGGCACGGGTTGTAACACTCAACGGTTGGGGACAAAGCAAAGGTCCATCCACCAGAGACGGGCAAATAACATGGTACCAGTGGTAATGTAAGGACCCACCACCACATGCATCTCTCCACATCAGAAACAAAACACAGAATAAAAGAGCAAAACGGACATCAGTAAATACAGCTTCATGTCTTCACTAATAGCAGACACAAAACAGTATGTAATTTGGGGAATGCAGTGTATTATCTATGAATATAAAAACACAAATAGCATATTTTTTTCTTTCTAATGATGCTGGACTCTTAGCACAGAAGTTAGGGTTCACAGGACTCCTGGGGGGGGCTAAGAGTGGTTTTAGCTGTATCTTTAGTATTTTAGATCTTTAAATAGGGCACAATCAAAGATTTATAAATGTCAACTGCAAGGTATAAATGGTAAGAATATGGGATTTTGGTTTTTTATTCTTGGTAGTTATCTCAACTTTAAAAATTAAAAATCGAAAGCTTCAAAAATTATAATTTTAAAAACTAAAAGAAAAGTTTGTTGGTAAAAGGATCTGTGATTATCAAAACAGTGTTGCATGAATGTGGCTTGGCCAACCCTGCCCTCTGATCTACTCTCTCTATGCATTAGGCTTTTATGTGTTTGATCTTGTAGAAATCTTTAATAAAACTTCAAAGTCACATTGGAGACATTTAAACTATGCAGCAGGCCTCCGAGAAAGAAAAACTCAATTGGAGTCCCGGGGCTTTAAAATATGTTTAGCTTTGATAGTATCTCATGTTCATATGAATCCTTTCATCCCCAGAATGTTAAACTCCTCAGACATGTTAGCCCAAGGGTCCCCACAGTCCCCCCATGAGGCGGGAGATTGGCTGGTGTTGTATGGAAGAATCCAAACAGTGAAAAATTTAGATGCTGCAAGTCAGCAGAAAGGCAGGTGGAGGAACCACGATTCAGGGTTGCAACATCCAGAATATGTCACCACTGCATTTGGGTTACATGTCCTCTCTTCACTGACAGCCCCTGCCCATATTTCCATTACATGTGCTTATTTCCTCAGTTCACATGTCCGTGGTTTTCTTCTGCAGCTCTTTCTGCTTAATTATTCGTAATGCTCTCCAGAGGAACACATCAAGAATCTTTTCAGTTTCAATATACATCCTAACTGGTCATCAGCATGACGACGCAGTGTGCTTACTTCTGTACCTCTGATCCTTCTCCACTCTTTCCACCCTGCCATTAAATGTCCCTGAAACACACACACACACACACACACACACACACACACACACACTCTCTCTCTCTCTCTCTCTCTTTCCTTGTGTGTGCAGCTGCATTCAAATCTGTTGTAACTTCTGGTAGATTGCCACAGAGAGGTATGAGACAACTGTTTGCAGGTCTGGGATTTGGGAGTGGATGGAGCAAGGAGTTGTCCTCTGGATTTCCTGGTACGGGGCTGGAATACACTGGATAACAGAGCATCCTTCTTTTCACTTCGTAGGTTGTGGATGTGGCTAGAACAAGTTCCCAGCGTGCGTCCCAGAGTTTTCCTCCCTTGCACTACCTCGGAGCCATGTCCTTATTTCTCTGCTTCCCTTTCAACATGAAAAATGCTCCTAGACTCCACGTTCAACATGAGAAATGGATGGAGAAGAAATAGGCACGCATGAAGCCTATTAAAGGCACTCGGAATGCAATCGTACACTGTGTGTACATATGAGCTTGTCTCCCGTGTGAGCTCTTTCTGTTTGGCTAAAGGAGAGTGACAGCTGCTCCTTGGCCACAGGTCCTCGTCCTTTCATTTGCTAAAGGTCAGGTGTCATTTTAGAGAGCTAGCGTCTCGCGGGAGCTGAGGAGGCAGAACAGAGCCTCGGCCACGAGGATGCAGGGTCTCCTCCGCCTGCATACCCCTTGCCCCCTGACTCGGCTCAGACACACACTGGATCCTTCATAAATATTGGGTGAGTCGGTGATTGAAGGGCCAGCACATCCCAATGAATAGATTCCTGCAACTTCCCAGTCTTCCCAGGCAGGATGGAACGTGTGTGTGTGTGTGAGAGAGAGAGAGAGAAAGAGAGAGAGAGAGAGAGTGCATGTGCACATGTGTGTGCATCTGGGGACACGCTTTGCCATGTGAGTTCTTCCTCTAACAGCTGTGCTTTTAATGGTCCCCGAGCCAAGCTGCAGGTACACAAACACAGCAGCCTGGGCAGCATTTTGGAGCTGGAGAGTGTCTCTGGATGCCTGTGTGTGCTACCAGCCGCCATCCTGGAGACCCGCCAGCTGCAGCACGCCGAGGGGTTCTGGAACAGCCCGGCGGGCTGGGTGAAATGAGCTCTCGGTGCACCTGATCCATGTGTCAGGCCCACAAACCACACAGAGCGCAGCGGGGGAGGCTGCATCACCCACCTCTCAGCCGAGTTTATTGACGTCATTCCCGGGCATCGAGTCCCCTGCGTCCTCAGCTCCCAGTGTCTCCCCTGTCTTGCTCCCCTCCCCTATGCCACGGGGTGCTGTCACGGGGCATGTAGCCTCCTCTGCACAATGTGTGGCTTGTGCATGAACAGCTTCAAATAAGTAAGTGAAAGCCATACTAGCTTCCTTCTGTTGTGATTGCCAGTGTGCTGTTCTGCAGCGCACCACGAATCCGTCCCGGCAAGGGGATCCCACTCAGGGGCCCTCCAGCTGCCCATGTCACCGGGGCTTGAGGGCCAGGACCCTGTGTGTCCAAAGGTTGATTCATCTTTGATGTGAGAGACAGGTGCCCTCGTTGGATATGTTCCCTTTGGGGGCGAACGTCACCTGGCAGAGAACAGCATGCCGTCCATTCATTGTTTAAATATAAGGGACCTGAGCCAGAAACTGTCGAGGAGGGTGGGGGACTATCAGCCCCCCTTGCCACTTGCGTCCTGCAGGGCCGGTTGACTCTAGCCAAAGAGAGCTGCGGGCTGCTGAGGTGATGTGTCCTGGGACGCTATTAGCACTCAGAGTGCGTGCATGCGTGCAAGTGTGTGCACATGTGTGAGTGTGCATGCACAGAGGAGCTGGGGTGAGGGCCGTCAGTTATCAATGTGAGACACAGACGGATGGACATGGACACACATCCTCATCGGTGGTCCCAGGAGCTCTGTTGGTGAGTGAGGCTGGGGCAATGAGTTCGGCCTCATCTAGGGAGAAGGCAGGGTTGGCCTCCTAGCTGGTCACCATGGAGGAGGGTGCTGAGTGTGCAGGAGTGTGACAGCCGATATGTGCTGGGGCAGCCGAACAGGGGGAGAAAGAATGACCTCGACCTCACATATGCTCATCCACCCAGGAGCCCAGAAAGGCTCTGAGGTTATTAGGTGTGGACTTCACATGTTGTGAGGGCCCAGCTCCTGGCCATGGCTCTGTGCCCGGCATTTTCCATGCTCTCCCTTGGGTATAACTACCCCAGGAGCCCTGTGAGAAGTTGTGCCAGACGGGGCAGGGCAGACGTTGCCAAGTTGACAAACGCCAAACCTTGGCTTGTTTCTTGCTCCCTGTCCGTCCACGGGGGTCCCTTCCAGCTCCTTGCCAGAGCCAATTCCTCCTCGTGTCAGACAAACACACAGAGCTGCTCGAATACGGTGCAGTTCCATCTGGGCACCTGCTTTCCCCGTCACCATCGCAAGGGGAGAGGACACAGAGAGTCACAAATAACATGTCATCACTTCCCAAACAGCGATGCATGCATCGGCCACAGTCGGCATTCTTCCCCTCTGTAGGTATGCAGGGGGATCAGAGAACTGGATGTCTTGGCAAGCGCCGGTAATGGGTCCCAGCGCTGTGGATTATCTGTATGTTTTAGGGGAATGTGAGCTTTGCTCCTGTGCACACATACCCAGGTGTCCCCAGGCTTCTAAAGCAGATCCTTGTGTCCCAGAACTCTGCTTTTGACACATCATGCAAGCGCAGCTGGCTTTTTACTTGACCTGGTAGCATAGGGCACAGCTGTCCCCCCTCCTTCCTTAGGCAGTCCTTCTTGGGTCCAGAACTCTGTCATTTCTTGGTCATCCTTTCCTGCTCAGCATCCTTTACTGGTTCTTCCTTGTCCCCTCTGACTTAGAATGCTTCAGTTCTCCACGTTCTGCGATTCTACATTCTTGATTGCAGATCCAGTCCAATGGACTTAATTATTATCCACACACGGATAACCGGAAGACTTGTCTCTAACATGGATATCTACACAAAAGCATCTACTTGACCATTCCTCTTGGATGTTGGATAGGCAATTTGATATGGACACCACCAAACACCCAACCTTCATTACCCCCCACCTGCACCTGTCTCACCCCTCCATTTTTCCTGTTGCAGTGAGAGACAACTCTTTGCAAATTGTTTAAGTTAAATGTTTCAGAGTCAGTTTTGATCTTTCTCACTCCTCTTCTGTCATTCAGAAAAATCCTGTGAACTCTACCTTCATAGTGCATCTAGAAGATGACCACTTCTTTTTTTTTTAATTTTTGATGCAATGTTCAATGATTCATCAGTTGTGTATAACACCCAGGGCTCATCACATCACGTGCTCTCTTTGATACCTATCACCTAGTTACCCCATCCTCCCACCCCCTCCCTTTTGCAACCCTCAATTTGTCTCCTGGAGTCCAGAGTCTCCCATGGTTTATCTCCCTCTCTGATTTCTTCCCATTCATTTTCCCTCTCTTCCCCTATGATCCTCCGTGCTATTCCTTATATTCCACATGTGAGTGACACCATATGATAATTGTCTTTCTCTGATTGATTTATTTCACTTAACATAATCCCCTCAAGTTCCATTCATGTCAGTGCAGATGGTGGGTAATCATCCTTTCTGATGGCTGAGTAATATTCCCTTGTATATATGGACCACATCTTCTTTATCTGTTCATCTGTCAAAGGACATCTGGGCTCTTTCCACAGTTTGGCTATTGTGGACATTGCTGTTATAAACATTGGGGTGCAGGTTCAGATCAAAACTTTTGTATCCTTTGGGTAAATACCCAGTAGTACAGTTGCTGGATCATAGGGTAGCTCCATTTTTAACTTCTTGAGGAACATCCATACTGTTTTCCAGAGTGGCTGTACAAGCTTGTATTTCTACCAACAGATTAAGAGGGTTCCCCTTTCTCCACATCCTCACCAACATCTGTTGTCCCCTGTCTTGTTAATTTTTGCCTCTCTGACTGGCATGAAGTGGTCTCTCATTGTGATTTTGAGTTGTATTTCCCTAATGCCAAATGATGTTGATCATTTTTTCCATATGTCTGCTAGCCATTTGGATGTCTTCTTTGGAGAAATGTCCGTTCATGTCTTCTTCTCATTTCTTGACTGGATTATTTGTTTTTTGGATCTGGAGTTTGATAAGTTCTTTATAGATCTTGGATACTAGCCCCTGGCATGTTCTTTCACAAAATACACAAAACATTTATGCGCTCGTCTCCTTAGGTCTTTCGTTATTGATTTCTAAAGTAATTCCATTTTGGCCAGAGAACTTCTTTGCAGGACTTGAATCTTTTTCAGTTTACTGAGACTTGTTTTATGACCCAGAATATTATCTATGTTGGTAAATGTCCCAGGTGCATATGAAAAGGATATGCATTCACTGTCTTTGGAGGGAGTGGTCTATAAATACCAATAACATCAAATTGGTTGACAGTTTTGTTCAAATCTTTGGTATCTTTTTTCTTTTTTAAACAGTGGAAGGAAGTAGTTTTATTTGTTTTATTTTTTAAAGATCTTATTTATTTGACAGAGGGAGATCAGAAGTAGGCAGAGCAGCAGGCAGAGAGAGAAGGGGAAGCAGGCTCCCCACTGAGCAGGGAGCCCAATGTGGGGCTCGATCCCAGGACCCTGAGATCATGACCTGAGCCGAAGGCAGAGGCTTAACCCACTGAGCCACCCAGGTGCCCCCAAATCTTTGGTATCTTAACTGTATCAGTTATTGAGAAAAGGCTACTAGAATTCCTGAGAGTAACTGTGGATGTTTCCATTTTTCTTAAAAGTCTTATAGTTCTTATCTTTATGAAATTAACTTCTTTATGCCTTTTAACATTCTCTACTCCAAATTTACTCTGCATGATATTGACATAGCCACTCCAGGTATCTTTTGATTGGTGTTAGCCTTGTATACATTTTTCCAACTTACTTATCTCTGTCTTCTTACATAAAGTATTTCTTATAGATAACATAGAGTTGAGTCTTGCTTTTTTAATCCAGTCTAATAATCTGTCCCTTAAGAAAGATGTTTAGATCATTCATATTCAATGAAATCACTGATGTAATTACATTTAATCTGTTATCATCCTATTCATTTTCTATTTCTCCCACCTGCTCTTTGTTCCCTTTCCCCTCATTTTCTTTTAAATTAATTGAGTACTTTTTTAAAAAAAGATTTTATTTATTTATTTGACAGAGAGAGAGAGATCACAAGTAGGCAGAGAGGCAGGCAGAGGGGGGGGGAAGCAGGGTCCCCGTGACATGGGGTACGATCCCAGGACCCTGAGATCATGACCTGAGCAGAAGGCAGAGGCTTAACCCACTGAGCTACACAATTGAGTACTTTTCTTTGATTTGTTGATTCTATTTTATCTCTTTATTAGCTATAATTAACCATGTTACTAGTATGAGTCTTTAATCATGACTTTCTTCAAGCAATAGTCTACCACTTTAAGTATTGTGCAAAAAACTTAGAATGGCATGAACTGCAACTTCTTTCCCGCAAATTGGTGTTGTTATTGACATACATTTTGCTTTTCTTTTTCTTTTATTTACCTTTTTTTTTTTTAGAGACAGAGAAAGAGAGAGAAAGTGAGTGAGCATGAGTGAGGGGAGGGATAGAGAAAGAGGGAAAGCAAGAATCTTGCTTGCTTGCTTTCTCAGCACAGAGTCTGAAACAGGGCTTGATCTCACTACTCTGAGATCATGACCTGAGCCAAAATCAAGAGTTGGACACTTAATTGACTGAGCCATCTAGACATCTCACATGTGTTTTACTTTTACATGCTATTACCCCCACGCTACATTGTTATCATACTTATTTTAAGAATAAATAATGTTTTAAAGAGATTTAAGATTTTATTTTTTAAGTTTATTTATTTATTTTTGGTTATCTCTACACCCAACTTGGAGCTCAAACTCACGACCCCAAGATCAAGCATTGCATGCCTTTCTGACTGAGCCAAACAGGCACCTCTTTTATAGCAATTTTAAGTAAGAAGAAAAACTGCATTATACATTTAACCTGAAGTTACCATTTTTGGTGCTCTTTTTGCTTTTATGTAGCTCCATCTGCCATCATTTTCATTCTTCCTAAAGGAGTTTGTTGAATATTTCTTATAGTACCTGTTTGCTAGTCATGAATTCTCTTAGCTTTATGTATGCCAAGTTCTCATTTATTTATGAAATATACTTTGTGAGATGAAAAACCGTAGGTGGAGAGTTTTTCATTTCCTTTCAGATCTTGAAGAGAAGATGTTCCACTGTCTCCTTACTTGCATTATTTCTGATGAGAAATCTACTGTCAGCCTTATCTACAATTTTCCTTAGTTATTGTGTTTTATTCTCTCTCTGGTTGTTTTTAAATGTTTTATTTATCACTGGTTCTGAGCAATTGTGTTATGATGTGTCTGTGGGTGGTTTGGGTCATATTTCTTGTGCTTGAGATTTATTGATATACTTGACATTGTGAGTTTATCATTTTCATCAATTGTTGAAATTCTTTGGACATTATTTCAAATATTCTTTCTGGCCACTCTTCCTCCTGTCTTACAAAAGTCCAGTTATAACTGCAGTGAAGTTCTTGACCTGGATGGTGAAAACAAGCACTATTTCCAGTTCCGTGTGAGCACCAAGTACTCTTTCTTCAATCCTTTATGACTCTTCTCCTGTTCTCACGTAGTTTCCTCACCTGCTGTACTGGTACCATCTCTCTGAACCTTTCCCAGCCTACACTTAATAACATTGAATATGCCCCCTTCCTAACCACTTCTGCCCCCTTCTTTTCCATAACCCTTATTATTTCTAACATAGTATACTTCATAATGATAATGATTTAAGTCCCCTTTATTCTTTGCTGCATCTTCATAATCTAGAACAGCACCTTACACACAGTAGATGCTCACTAAGTATGCAAGAACTGGATAAATAAATGACTGAGTGTTTGAATGAATTGTTGAATGAATACATGACTGGGTGAACAATTGAATGAATAATGAATAAATGAGCCACTTCAGGAAAGACTATCCATGTTCCTCCCTATGGCAGTGCAAATGGATCATGTTCCAGTAAACCAATGCTCTGGTTCTATTTCTACTAAACCGATAATTCTGGTGAATTCTGTAAATACATGCAGAATATGCCACATATGCCACAGCCTTACTTTGGAACGAAGCAGGGCATCAGAAGAGAGGTGCAGGACCTCCCAGCATTTTAGAGTAGCTGACTGGAAGGTGGCTGATTTACCTGTGGTGTGTTTTGGGTTAAAACCTAGAGGTTTCATGGAGAACCAGCTGAGATAAAGCACTGTTGTAGGTGTAATATTGGAAGCAAATGTAAACTAAATGAGTGGGAAGAGAACCAGGCACAGGGTGGACCAGAAGGTAAGAGCAAGGAATTTGTTAGAATGACATAAATATGTTCAGGCCCAAGAAAATTTCAAGAATAAGGATTAAAAACAAGAGGGAATATAGAAAAGCCAGGACCCAGACCAATTGTCTTGATGGTGGATTCTTTTCCAGATGCCCTTATTCCTGCTAATTGAAGATGTCTGTTCATCAGCCCTGGGTCTCGCAACACATCTACCACAGGCTGCCATAGGAACAGTTACAGTTCTCGGGCCTTGAGGCCCCAGTTTGTATTTAAAACCAGGAGTCTTGCACACATAGGGCCAACATGTTCCTCTGGCTTCAGGATGGCTATTTGGGAGAAGACTGTTCCAGGATCCATTTTCAGGCTTGAATGTTGATGAACCAAATTAGCTTCACATTCCTATTTAAGTTAATGAAACAGCCTGCCTGGGCCTTCCTGGGTTTGGTAGAGAAAGCCAAGCACATCCTGCAGAACTAAAATAAATGATAGGTTTGGCAGCAAAAACTGCTAAACATCAATCATAATTTACAAAGTAAATTTCAGAAATGCCAGCATCTTTGAGACAGTTTTTAAAATATGAATATTTTCCAACCCAAGAAAATATTTTTTTAAAGTTGTGATTGCATAGCAAGGAGTGATGTTCTTGAAAGAGCAATTTCTGAAACCTTTATCACATTGTATGGGTAAAATTGAATAAAAAAAGATTAACTGCCAATGTCCATTAAGAAAAAGTTCTGAAATTAAGAATCAAGTTTTAGAGTATTCTTTGAGAAGAATGCTCTTCTCTTGGTCTACATAATTTTTTTTATCCTTTCAAAACAGAGTTCAAAATGTCATTGATTGAACCTGAGTCTGATGTGAAATTCAAAATGAATTGAGGCACTTCAAGACAATGCCATTATTTGTGAATACTAATGATCTTGGTGAATTTGGAATATCTTACACAAAACCACCAATTACGGGCTTTGATATCAAAAAGAACATCTGAGTACTTTGATCCATTTCTCTCTGTTCTTCCCAGCTGTAGATCTTCACAGCAACGTGGGGTCTGCAGACAGATGACATGTACTTATGGCTCCTTTGGCACGTCGTCCTTCCTGAACTGTTGGCGTATGTCAGCGCCCTCCAAAGGGATACAAAATGCCTCCACAGTGTTTTCTTGAACTCAGACTCGAATGTGTTTTTAAGTATCAGGTGCTTCGTGTGGTCACCTTCACAGCAGCCTGCAATAACATGGCTTCATGCCCTTCGAACACTTGCTCAGGGAACTCGTGGACTCTGATACATCACAGAGCCTATCTGGAGCAGGACACTCAGAGAACATCACTGAGGTCATCAGTGTGCCGCCTCAGTCACGTCGGGAAGGGGAGGGTTACAGAGCTGATAGAACTTGGGAACATTGACTTTCTTGAGCCACACTTATTTTCCCTGTTTCTCTTTGTCTTTCTCATGAAAGTTCATTCCAGAATAATCTCGAGTCACCAGATGGGCACTTAGGATTTATGTTAACTATTTGTCATCCCTAACTGTTTATGCTGAAATGTGGGATCCTCGAATGCTTCATAGAATTGGCTATGGACCCTAACTGTTATAACTGGAAATAGAATTGGAATAATCATTCCTTTAAAATTGAAGTGGCTGGCAGTGCATGAAAGTTATAAGCACACGATCTGCTTGCCTTACTGAGTGTACAGTGAAGAGTTACTCAAACTTATTAATGGAATGTGATGATTTACATAATTATATGAAGGGGAATCTTTAAAATGGTACTATTCGGTTTGTTCTGGGGGGGGTTTCTAAGGTGTGAACATATAGATATTTTTAGAGATGAAGGTTTTTAAAGTATGAACATATAGATTCACACTCAGAAAAGAGGCAAAAGTGCTGTTTTACAAACTCAGTTACTAAAAACTGAGTATCTAGATTAAAAATGAAATGCTTACATTCCACCCCTCCCTGAAGGAAATATAGGTTTATAAATAGAAAGGTGGAGGGCAGAGTAGGAGACTAGTGTGAGAACAGAGCTGCCAAGTGCCTAACCACTCTTCTCTTTGTGGTTGTGACAACACACTTGAGCCTGGGGCATTCTTGTTCCTGGGCAGGGGCCTTCCGAATGCAGGCTGCGCTCGTGGTAAGCTCAGAGCAGATAGGTGGGCAAGGGAAAGATCCATGCCATTTGCTTTCCTTGGTTCATCTTCTCCTTTGAACCAACTCTTTCTTGAATAAACGTGTGTGCACGCACGCACACACACACACACGCACACAGGCATACACCAAAAAACACTGTTGTCCAAAGGGGGTTTATTTCTGGTTTCACAGCAACATAGCTTTAGAGATGACATCTCCTTTACTCGGGCCGGCTTCGCTACTCCCTTCAAACCCTTCCCTGGAGAGCACTGACCTGTAGGCAGGTGTCCTGCACTTACCCAGCGGTGACATGTCATCATGAAGAAATTGTGTTCTGTGCAAACTGGATGGGCTCACTCTTCAAAGCAATTCAGTAATGGGTACTCCTGCATGGTGGGACGTCCCTCGAGGTCATTTTTCCTTTATCATGTTTGCACATAGGGGAGAACTTTCAGACTCCATGGGATTCAGAGTCTGAAAATTCAGAACACTAGAAAATTTCATATTCGATTAAACCTTAACTTTCTCTTCCCCAACTCATTTTTGGCACTAGGATTTCTATCTATCTATCTATCTATCTATCTATCTTTCTATCTATCTATAATTGAATTATAATTGACCTACAATATCCTATTAGTTCCAGGGCACATCACAGCAATTGAATATTTTTATAAATTATAGAATGATCCCATAATGACTCTAGTTAGCTGTGCATTACATCCCCATGACCTATTTATTTTACAACTGGAAGCATGTACCTTTTAATCCCAGCAATTGGGCTTTTTAAACTTGAAAATGAGAACTTCCTTTTCTTCTTTTCAAAACTTCTCTCATGAATTTCCATTGATGCGGTTAGTTTTGACACAACTCTCAAATGCCAAACCTTTGCTCTACCTCTGAATTTGCATTCCCATTTCTCATTTGTTCGAGCAGCACTGTCCCCCACTCCCTGATCTGCAGCAAAGCCTTCGGGTTCCTTCTGCCCTCTGGCAACCCCACCAGGCCTGCATGGGGCGCTGCAGGGAGTGGTGATTTCTGAAAACAGCTCTACCTTTGTTTTCCTGATTTCCACTCAAAACTTGGCTGCCCTGCCCTTCACAGCACTTCTGCAACCAGAGGTAGAAATCTCCTACCTCACTGGGGGACCTCAGACTGGTGGGATCTCAGGAAGGGGAGTTGTCCTCAGGATCCAGAAAAGGGAGCTTCGTGGAGGTGCAGGGGAACACGCAGGATGGGGACACAGGGCCCACATGTGATGATCTGGTTATTTTACCAACCAATGGATTTTGGGAAAACATATACTAAATCATTATCCCCGTGAGCATTTACAGAGAAATAGAAGGAAATATAAGTCAGAAAAATAAGTGAAAATTTCCATTTGAAAGTTTAAAGATAAAAGAACTGTTGGTTTAAAATTTGGTGTTTTAATTTATTGTGCCATAAATATTGGTTAAAACCTGCGCTTACAAATTTCCAATGTGAGGCTTAGCTGGGTTTGGAAGAGGGTCTAAGAGGGGTGGAAGGAGGGTATATGGGAGAGGAGCCACGTTCCTTCCAGAGCTGTCCAGGTGTGGCTGGAGCGGGTGAAGGAGATATTCTGCAGAACATAACTGGAGGGCTTGGGAAAGCTCACATCTTGAAACTCTGGGGCCACCATGGTTTTCCATTGTTACTGTGGCTCCCTGAACATACCTGTTGTTGCATACTTTGGAAGTTAATAAGGAAAGGTAAGCTCCAAAGCTAAAGGATTCTAAATTGCATGAGAGTCCCTCAGCAATGTTATGCCATTTTCTGCAGAGAATTCCCACATGTCATAGGAATGATGGTAGCCTCAGTCCTCTGGGACCTCAGTGGAACCAAGGAATTGTTTAGACAAGCAAACAGTGACGGGCTGCTTTCTCCTGAGCCATCAGGGAAATTCGATGCACAAGGAAGCTACAGGTCAAAGAACTTGTGTCTCGAGACTATTAGTAGGCATCTCCTTCCCAACTGAGTTTTGGGAGGTGGGTGGATGAGAAATGGCTATTTGATCTGATAAACTCAAATCATATTTCTAATCTCCAGACCTACACTGCCCAGAAACTCACTCATTTCATTTCTAAGCCAATTAGATTCCCATCATTGCCATAATAAATCACCACAGATTGAGCAGATTAAAACAACACAAATCCATCATCCCACAGTTCTGTAGGTCAGCAGTCCGACAGCGGTCCCACTGGGCTGCAGTCAAGGTGTCGTCCACGGCCTGCCTTTTTTGCTGGGAGCTCCAGGGAGAATCCATTTCCTGGTCTTTCCCAGCATCTGGGGGTGTGTTTATTCAGGTTGGTGGCAGAACTCAGTGTCTTGAGACTGTGGGACTCAAGTCCCCAACTTCATGCTAGCTGTCACCGGAGGGCCATCCCACCCTTCCTGAGGCCATTCCCAGTCTTTAACCCGTGTCTCATGGCACACTCCTCCTTTCTCAAGAGCCAACAGGGGGTGCTGAGCCCCGCTCATGGTGTGTCTCTCTGGCTTCTCTGCTTTTGAGCATTTTGTGATCAGATTTCATCTACTCAACTAACTCAAAATAATCATCCCATCTCAAGACCCATAATCTTAATCTCATCTGCGAAATTTCTTTTGCCAAGTAAGGTAACACATTCTCAGGTTCTGGAGATTAGCCTGTGGACATCTTCGGGGACCATTATTCTCCCTACTATACTAAGAATTTAATAACATAAATAAGATTATAAGGCTAATGTTAATGCTGTATACCAGAAGCAAGTGAATTTATACTAATTGAAAATATTCTTACATACTAACATATCTTCTAAAGACACTACCCAGAAGGGTCATTAAATTTTGGTTAAATTATTGAAATTAAGTTTTTAAAACATACTTTGGATAATCGACTCTTTTTCTTAATTCTGACTGATGTCCAATATTCACTGACAATAGGTGTAGGCTCACAGTCAGGACATTAGCTTGTGGTGTCCTGAGACCCTGTTCAGCTATGATTCTTAATACTTTCCACTAATGGGGCTGCCATCATTCCCAATCTCTTCATTTTCTTCAAAGTGTTTGTTATCTGTCTTCATCCCCTAAAATGATAAGGGCAGAGATCATGCATATTTTATCACTAAGCACCCAAACCTAATGCACTGTGTCTAGAGAAAAGTAGATTCTTTAAAATCTATATATAGATAGATAGATAGATAGATTTTTAAAAAGAATCTGCTTATATATATTTATATATATATTATAGGTATACATGTGATATATATATATATATAAGATTTTACTTGTTTATTTATTTGTCAGAGAGGGAGAGCACAAGAAGGGGTGGCAGCAGGCAGAGGGAGGAGCAGGCTCCCCACTGAGCAGGGCACCTGATGCAGGACTGGAACCCACGATCCCAGGATCATGACCTGAGCCATAGGCAGACACTTAACTGACTGAGCCACCCAGGCTTCTTGAGAAAAGTATATTCTTAATAAACACTTGGACTATGGATGTATTATTATTTAATGGATGAATGGGCAGATGGATGGCTGGATTAGTGGATGAGTGGATGGATGGATGGATGGATGGATGGATGGTTGGATGGATGGATGGATTAGTGGATGAATGGATGGATGGATGGATGGATGGATGGATGGATGGATGGATTAGTGGATGGATGGATGGATGGATGGATGGTCGGATGGATGAATAGATGGATGGATGGATGGTTGGATGGATGGATGGATGGTTGGATCAATGGCTCTATACAATAGTTTCTTGAACTGAGAGGAGTTTTCAACCAGGTAACTTTGGCTTTCACTCAGTACTTAGATTCTACGATTCTCTAAGTCTGACCATGTTAGGAGAAAATTTACTTCCCACTTTAACTTCTGAATGACTGCTTAGCACATCCACATCTACTTATCTCTTTAATTTATGTAATACCTCTGACATAATCAGAATAGATATCATTCTCGGTTTCATTATTAGGAAATAGAGCCTCAAAAGCTAGTTTGAAAAGAAGGACAGAACTCTTGGCTTTTAATTTCCAAATAAATATGTTTGTTCTATATTAAGTCTTGTGCATCACCCACCAGGCCATTGAACTGCATGCATATACAAGTGTCCATAGCATATGTGGGTCTAACTCCCAGATTCTGGTTTTAAAAACTAGAGATGAGTTTATACTGAATTCCGAAGGCTAGACCCAAGCCCAGGGAGGTCTGTGTGTGCAGTGAGAATATCAGGGTCTTAAGTGACCTGGTCCCAGGACTTCTTCTTCTCTTTCCATAATCTAGGACTCTTTCCATAATCTAGGAACACTAATGCTACATGATTAGAATGAGAGGGAGATAATGCATCTAAACTATGTAGACCAAGGAAATATAGCTCACTAAACAGTTCCAAGTCTAAAACTGGTTTCTACCTAGTGAGGGCCAGGCTCATGGGTCTCGACAGGTTCACTGGCATCCCTAGGGCTGCTGTGGAGAGAAGAGCTGAACCAGTCATCCCAGGGAGGAGCACTGTGAGAACCAGGATGGGGAGACCATGTCTACACCAGCAGTCGGTCTTACAGAGGCCATGTTCATCACCTCCCTTCCTTCCTTTGGAAACCCTTATGACGTGTCTACATGTGTCAGCATTAGACTCCATTACACTACTTTTACTTTGTGTTCTCTTTCTCTGTATCTTACAGGGTTAAAAAACAAATTCATCTAGGAGTCTTTTTTTTTTTTTTAACTAGGAAACACAGCCACTAACTTCTGTTTACAACAAGATGCATTTTATTGTATCTGAAGGGAAACAGTCCTCAGATCCTGTCTTTCCAGTGGGATGTGGATGAGCCCTCCTTCATACCTGGTGAGAGAGGAGGAGTCCCTTCTCCCATCACACCCCTTTCTCCAAGGAATACCACCTTGTTTTATGACACCCAATTATACTTAGCTTTGTTTCTCATGAGACCACTGTTTGTATTCCATGAGTCTGCACCTTAAATATCTTTTGTAACTACAACCCCTTTTGGAAATTTGTTCTGTGTCATCAGATTTAACTCTCTGCACGCTGATACCAGAGAGGCTGAGCAGTCTTGTCATTTTCCTTTTATAGAAAATGCACCACAGAACAGGAGCCAGCCCTGTAGAGGAACAAGAGTGACACAAATCTCATGCTTGGACTCAAGGATTTTGGAATGTGTTTATTTTTTTGTTGTTATTACTTTGGTGTTTGCTTTCCACAACAAACCTGGCTGCTAGGAATTATTAACTAGGATAAATTGTTCCCATTAAAACCTCCTGGTGAAACATATTGACCAAATCTTCATTTTGAATCTTGTTTGTAAGTAATCATTAAGGATTTGTTTCACTATATTTAAAGAAGGAATATGGGAAGAAGGAAGAGGAGAAGGAGGAAGAGGAGTAGATGGAAGAAGAGGAGAAGGAGGAAGAGGAGTAGATGGAAGAAGAGGAGAAGGAAGAGGAGGAGGAAAAAAGAACACGCCTTAAATTTCTGCTGAGCCAGCAAGCTAAAGTTCCTCTCAGACCTTTTCCCGAGAAGCATTATGAAACTGGCGGTCTGACTGTAAGTTTCTAGAAACTTGTTCCTCAGGAGGTCTTGCATGTAATGGCTCTGTAAAGCACTTACATTTGGATGAAATCTGCTCTGGGGGCCACACAGACACGTGACAGAGTGTGGGGTGCTTACACACAAGTGTGGGGCTGTGTGTGTCAACGATGACTTACCCACAGCAAACACCAATCATGTCTCATGTATGTGGAAAAGGAGCACCTGGCATTCGGCTGAGCTGACTGAGTACATTTTGATCTTAATATCATCTCGATATGTCCCTGAACACCATGAGTTCTTCGTAGAACAAGATGTGGGTGTCAGACAACCCGAACACGGATGCCCAAGGCTACACAAGAGGCACATTAAAAGGACCTTCAGCAAGGACCGTCGTCATTGTCATTGTCATCACGAGCTGCCTCTTACCTCCTTCCTCGCTTTAGATCAGATTCCCAGGACACACTACTTTGTTGGCTTCTCTGGGCTTGATGTTTGGGACCAGGGATGATACGAGAGCAGGACACACTTTCTAAAGGGTGACTATTAACAGCAACAGAGAAGCTTCCCTGTGCCTATCAAAGATGATGACTGTCCACAGCAGCACTCCCTGTAACAGGCTCTGGCTAGCCTGGAGACAGGATGCTCCGGGACAGTGGCTAGGAAGACGTGGCCCAGCCCAAGAAAAGATGCTGGATTCCACGAGCTGAACATAATAGCAAAACAATCTCAGTAGCAACTATCCTCTTAATTATAGGAAGCAACCCTTATTCGACCCCCACTAATTAGAAAAAAAATTAATTGCTTAGACCAAAAATAGTCATTTGGCAGGATACCAATTATCTCTGTTGGTAGGTGCAAATCTTGCCTAGAGGCAGGTAAACAAGCTAAACTGTCTTTTAAACTCTTCAAGCTTTTATATTTTTTAAATAATTAATGTACAATTGAACAGTTTGATAAACTTGAGAAACAATCTATTTACTTTGAAGTTGTGTGAGAAACGATCTTCTCTTTTTACAAAGCAAATGTGGCTCTGCCAGGGAAAACCATCGGTGTGGAAATTCGTCTACAAAAACACAAACTTTCCCTCACCTGTGACGACCCAGGATGCAAGAATATGGCCTAAGTGTTACACTCACACACTTGCCTTGGTACTGGTGAATGCTCCTGACCAAACGGCAGATTCATCCGAACCCTGCCCTTCCGTCTCCAGGCTCCTTAGGACAGGGGCCAGTTTGCATTACTTGTGACACCTCGGTTCTACACATCTGCTCAACTCTCTCTTCATCTGTCTTTCTTTCTATCCATCCACCCATCTTTCTAGCTAATATGCATCTAGTTGTAATTTAAATTAATGAATAGATGAACGCAATGAAAATAGAGAGATCACACATCCTCCGTAACATGATCGGAAGTATCTTTCCAGGTTTTTGTGGTTTTCTTTTTTTATTTCAAGAAATTTGTTTACCCTTTGACATTCAGAGAATCATAGATTCATAGAGTCAGGAGGTCTTCTGTGATCACTGAGAAGAGAAACAACCACTCAGAGAAAGAGAGAGCTTGTCCAAATGCATACGGATTCTTCATGGCTTATTAGAACTGGGAATACATTTTATCTTATTTTTTATTTTTAGATTTTATGTATTTATTTGATGGACAGAGATCACAAGTAGGCAGGGAGGCAGGTAGAGAGAGAGGAAGGGAAGCAGGCTCCCTGCTGAGCGGAGAACCCGACTTGGGGCTCGATCCCAGGACCCCAAGACCATGACCCAAGCCAAAGACAGAGGCTTAACAGACTGAGCCACCCAGGCGCCTTGACCATCTTGCTTATACTTATTTCAATGGTGGATCACTCACCAGACTTTAAAATTAAGCATCATTCTTCTGTCGTAGGAGAAAGATTTCCTATTTTCAACTTGATTTCCATGGCATGAAGCGGCTCGGGTTGTCTGAGAAAGGTTTCACATTGTTTCTCGTGAACGCAGTCCCAATCCAGGTGGACAGAGTAAACACAGGGAGCCAACAGAACATCTGACCCTAGGAGACGACAGAGGTGGGCAGGAAGGGTCAGCCCTGACGGACACGGCAATTCGACTCATCCACCTAACGTCTGCCTGCTTCCCGCTCTGTCCTCTGTTGCTGACGCGGGAGAAACCTGAACTCTCTTCTGGTTTCCAAAGCTGGGATGGTCTTTCTTTAATAATTGAAAACCATTATTTCTTGGATAATGAGGTCCCTCGCTCATCATTATTTTATTCCTGCTTCTGTTTTTCTTTCATAATATTCAAAGATCACGAGTGATATCCTCTCATTAATTGTGGCTGGCAGGAGCAAATACTCAGGATGGATAATCATGATCACTTTGGCACAGATCTCTGGCAGAATCTGGGAGATTCTGCCTGTAATTCAGAAGTTTCTGTGCCCGTGGAAATCCTGCGGAAAGCAGGGCATATAGTCACACAAATGGTGCAGGATGGCTGTGGCTGACACTTGTCCAAATGCCTTTCAGGGGCTCTGGATGGTCTTCCTGTGCAGAACATAGGAGAGAAGCTTTCAACAGCCCCACAGTGTCCGTGACATGGGCAAGGCTCCCCAGCTGGGAGAGATGGCTCAGCGAACACGCTTCCAAACACTGATGGCTTCACTCTCCACGTGCAGACTCTGTCGCTAGCTCCTCTGCAAGGATGATCGCTAGCAGGGGGGACGGGTGCATCAAAAACATGGGCTCCGGGCAGCTCTCTCAACCACATTTATTAAAATGCAAAAGTATAATCTGATAAGTGACAGTTTTAGAAATAATTTTTACTCCACCAACAGGAACAATCTGCAAATAGATAGCTAAGATTAAACAAGCTCGTCCCCCACTGTGTGCGTCGTCAGCCGAACAATTAGCGGTGACATCTCCAGGATTTGTCAATGCTGAGCTGATCGCAAGATGAGCCCAGCTCACAGGCCTGAAACTCTCCTCAAACGTGGATGCAGCAAAACACCTATCACGATAAGTAAGAACAAACTGTCTCTGAGCTTCATATGAAATCAGGTAATGTGTTCCCCAGAATTAAAACCTTTCCTTCCAACTTCACCCGAACTCTGTAAAATTCATCTGAAATAGTTTTACCAACTATGGTGAGGCTGGTGCAGGTTACAGTCGTCCAAGCTGGTTGTTGAATCAATGGAATACGCAGAAGCAAAGACGCCCCAGAACCAAGATGTCCACATGACGTACCCCATTCTCCCGTTTCAGAGGCCACAACAAAGTCTGTGTTTAGCGCAGACAGTCATATTTGGATTAATAGATCACCTTTCTTCTAAGAAGTGTTTTCACACTGTATATGATTCTTCGCATATTGTCTGTAGAGGCATTTTTTCACCCTGATCTGTCACCATCATAAGAGTTCCCGCAAGTTCTGTTGCAAGGTGTGCATCATAATTGACCTTTCTGCGGGGGTAGTTCATATACTCAGCCCGTAAGTGATCCCAGCTTCCCTTTCTGTGGCTTTCCAGAGACATGCAGCTGGGGCTGACAAAAGGTGTGCATGATACAGTGATGCCCCGCAGAAGCTCCAAGCCTGACTGAGAAGACAAGAAAAAGACAGAGAAACGGGGAATCAATGATGTAACCATCCTGCAGAGAAACAAAGAGAGCCGTGATGGATGGGCCCTGGCTTTCTCTGCTGTGACACTTCCCTCCATTCCCGTGGCAGCAATGTCCCCATGAACGTATCGGCACCCCCTTGACCTCCACCCAGGCCCTCCTGTCATCATGGTTGACATTAGAGAAGAACACTTTACAATATCATGATGCCATGTGATTTACATCCCTGGAGGGAATGGAAACGTCAAAGAGCTCTCGCCCAACTAAGCGCTCTCGGCTCTCTGATCTCATAAAACGATCCTTCTCTCTTCCCCATTTTGGAAAGAGTAGCTGACATCACATGCCAGTTTGTACATTGTGGTGAATTCCTCTGGCTTTTAACAATACTTTTAAACTCCTCCAGGAAGACTTCAGAAAAATTTTTTCATTGCATTCTTGAATTTTTGAAAACGTGGATACGTGCTATTTTAAATCCATTTCTAAATAGTCTCTTGGTCTCTTCTACCAGATTTCTGTCCTTCGGAATGCTTCCCAGGCATGAAATGAGAGCAAGTGAGCAAAAATACCCTTGATTTCTACCACTCCTGACGGTGCTAACATCTTCTGAGCCCATTTCCCATCTCCCTTGTCTCTCCCAGTTGGAAAGACTTTGCAACCAGAGAATCCAAGTTCCAAAGCCTCCCTGAGCCCACCCTAGACCTTATGTTTCTGGCCTGGGTTCACTGGCCTAATAAAAAAAAAAAAATCTGTCGTTGTGGCTTCTGTAAGTTTTAAAGCTTGTCAATATTTACATTTATTTTTGACCTCGGAGAGCTGAAGCAACACATTCTATTACAGCTGCATCCTTTCCACTGCAGACATGGGAAGTAAACCTTTTCCATGGGGACCTTATGTATAATGATGAAGAAATGTTTATCTTTCATGGAGTGAATGATTTATTGCTAAGAGGAAAGCAATTCACATTCTACAAGGACGGGGAGGGCTCTTTAATTTTGCCATTCAAGTGGTGGATGATTCATTATAATCTTTTTGTTTCCATCTTAAATTTTCCTCTCACCACTAAGGAGCATGGGTTCCGTAGAGCTTACCATCATGGAGGTAGCTATTTTATTTTATTTTATTTTATATTTAATTATTACTATTTTTATTATATTACGTTAGTCACCATACAGCACGTCATTAGTTTTTGATGTACTGTTCAAAGATTCATTGTTTACATGTAACACCCAGTGCTCCATGCAATATGGGCCCTCCTTAATTATCACAGGGCCAACCTATCCTCCCACCCCCTCCCCTCTAAAACCCTTACTTTGTTTCTCAGAGTCCACAGTCTCTCATGGTTTGTCTCCACCTCTGATTTCCTGCTCTTCATTTTTCCCTTTCTTCTCCAAATTTCCTCCATGCTATTCCTTATGTTCTATAAGTGAAACCGTATGATAATTGACTTTCTCTGTTTGACTTATTTCACTCCAGCTTTTGCATCAACATGAATGGGACTGAAGGAGGTAGTTATTTTAAAAGGAATTTTGGGAATTTAAAAGGAAGCTACAGTGTGCTTGAGTCAAACTGAATGGAAAAGTCCAATAGCTCAGTCATTCGTGCATCTATAGGGACAAGTCCCAGCATAGTTGTGGCACTTACACTGAATTGTGAAATAGCAGGGTGCTTGTAAGTGCTTCCAGCTCTTGGGGAATGATGTCCTTTCCTTAGGCAGCAATGAGCTCCCTGTACATGGCCCTGGCCAGTGTGGGTGAATATATGGTTGCATCTGAGGGATGCTGGGAGGCCTTGGAGGGCCTCCTGGTGACCAATATACTCCAGAGAAGAAGGATATGACCCTCTACATTGGGACAAAGAATCAGGCAGATCCTTTCCTGACCCCAGATATGCAGTGACCCATTTAGAGGCACCAGGTAGAGGTATGGCTACATGGGAAACCTAAAAGAGCCATTTCCTACAAAATGAAAGTTGACATGAGACCCAAGCAGTTCACTTTTGTAAGCTATTATCATTCTAGTTTAAAGAAGGTGGTATGAGTTCTTATTCTTCCCACTTAGGGAAAGCCACTTGGTCAAGCTGGAGTGGGAGCCACAGCAGGGGGACTGTCCAAAGGCAGGCTACGTGGCTCTTATGGCCAAGGACAGATCTATCAGGCTGGTGACAGACCGATGACACTTGGGGTTTGGGCCAGATTTGGGAGCCCATGGTGCATCTCCCTTTAGGGCCTCCAGAAAGGGATGGGACATGTCTTGTTCCTGCATCATCATGAAGGGCAGGAGCTACAAGTGTGTGAGACTATGGGGCCATCTGTGTCCCAGGTAAGGCTGGGGTTCTTTGCCAGTGCCTCTGCACTACTGGAATCTGGGGGAGCCAGCATGTGCATTCCGGGCCCTACTACAAGGTGGTCCAGGACACTTCATGAAATAAAGTGGAAGGCAAAATACAAAGTCAGTATTCCTTACAGCAGATGGGATAAGAGGATGCACTGGGGAAGCTTTTTCCTCTAGAACACAAGAGGGTTAGGGCCAGGAACCAGTTTCCACCTTCAAGTGAAGACAGAAGGTTGGCTAATGGCAACAGTACTCACTATTAAGTAACAGGAGATTTTGTTTAGACACCGTCCAACCCTCTGCAGCTAGAAGCCTGCACACCATGGGAAATGCTGTAGTTGCCCATGGCTCAAGGCTGAAGCAGCCACTATGCCTCTCGACAGCCCCACCAGATACACCTTCTCATCCACACCAATGTGCAGCAGTCATCGCATACAACCTAAACTCACACTCATACAACCTGGGGCCTCCTGTGTATCCTGACAGATTCCACAATGACCCCTTCTTTTATATATATATTTATTTATTTACTCAACATGTAATGTATTATTTGTTTCAAGGGTACCCACCTGTGATTCATCAGGCTTACACAATTCACAGCACTCCCCATAGCTCATACCCTCCCCAGTGTCCATCACCCAGCCACCCCATCCCTCCCACGCCCCTCCCCTCCAGCAGCCCTCAGTTTGTTTCCTGAGATTAAGAGTCTCTTAGGGTTTGTCTCCCTCTCTGTTTTCGTCTTGTTCCATTTTTCCCTCCCTTCCCCTATAATCCTCTGCCTTGTTTCTCAAATGTCTCATATCAGTGAGATCATATAATTGTCTTTGTCTGATTGACTTATTTCATTTAGTATAATACCCTCTAGTTCCATCCATGTCATTGCAAAGGGCAAGATTTCATGCTTTTTGATTGTTTGTTTGTTCGTTTTTACAGATTTTATTTAATTATTTAACAGACAGAAAGAGAGATCACAAGTGGGCAGAGAGAGAGGGGGAAGCAGGCTCCCTGCTGTGCAGAGAGCCCAATGCGGGGCTGGATCCCAGGACCCTGAGAGCCAGGATCTGAGCCAAAGGCAGAGGCTTAACCCACTGAGCTACCCAGGCCCCCCAAGATTTCATGGTTTTTTGATGGCTGCATAGTATTCCATTGTGTGTGTATATATATATATATATATATATATATATGTATATATACCACATCATCTTTATCCATTCATCTGTTGATGGACATATGGGCTCTTTCCATAGTTTGGCTATTGTGGACATTGCTGCTATGAACACTGGGGTGCATGTGCCCCTTCAAATCACTACATTTGTATCTTTGGGGTAAATACCCAGTAGTGCAATTGCCGAGTCACAACGACCCCTTCTCATAGTTTTTAGTTTGGGTAGAGTTTCATGAGTTATGCAGTGTCTCCATGTCTGTTCTCTCTGTCCAGCAGTTCTGAGATATGGAACCTCTCCCAGAATCAGGTGGGAAGAGGAGACTCTGGTCTTCAGCCACATGCCAAGTGCCAGACCCTGGGATCATCAAAAGACCCCCCAAATCCAGCTCTCCCTAGGGCTCTAGCTCCTACAACCATGTCCACCCGAACTCCAAATAGTAACTGAGTGGCTTGAACTTTTGTAAAGACTCCAAAGTGGGGAAAAGCTGAACAAAGGAACACTTACAAGAAGTTGCACCAATGCCTTAAGAATATTCGTTAGGCTGAAACAAAAACAGGTCTTAAAAAACTCTCTAAAATAATAATGTTTGATCCAAAGAGAATGCAGCCACTCGTTCCCACTCACTTTCATGTGTAATCTCTTCCACTGCCCTCAGCTTTTTTCCTCCCCCCGTGGATGATTTCTATTTGCAATGTATGTTCATGTGTATTCTGTCCACTCATCACGGATTTTCATCGTGTGCTTATTCTTTCTTCTCTAGTCCCAAACCCCAGAGGATACGACACAATTTTCAAAACACTTGCAGTAGAGCGGTCCGGTTTCCACAGCAAGAAGGTGAGCCCCTGGGGAGAACGGAGAAAACCACCAGTGAGCTGCTGGAGGAGTTCATCAGTTTTCCCCGCATTTCTGAAATAGCAGGTCCTTCACCTTCAGCTCACATCTGTTCCATAAGCTCTGGAGCATTCTGCCTTGAAAGCATTCTCTGGACACACCTGCACTCACTGGTGTGGTGTTTCTCCTCTGCACTTGAAGACTGATGTTTTAAAATCCCAGCATCTTGTAATGACAGGAAATTAGAAATCTGTAACTAGCCATTTTTGTGAAACTATTTTCTTCACCGACTTGAGCAGAATTCAGGAGAGCTGAAATTATGTAAGGAGCTCTATCTAAGTGCAGTGTTAAAAAGGACGGGGTATGATTCTTGGAGCATAATCCCAGCTACAGGAACTGGAAGGCAAACTGCCCCAGGCTGAGGACATTAGGATGATTGTTCTTCTGTGACAGGGTGACAGGCCATTCTCCGGCACACATTAGGGAAATGAGTGGGAAATCGTTGCAAACCAGACCAAAGGGACAATACATGGATCCATCCCAATTAAAGCCGTGAGCACGCATAGAAACCCAAGGCATTTTTTCCATTTCTGTCCTCCCCAAGGTTCTCTGATACTTTCCACCCCTGCTTTGGGGTATGGTACAGGAGAGGACCAATTACGGCCCCATGAATTTGACCACACCAAAGGTCTCAAAGGCTGATGGATCCAAGGGAACAACCTAAATGTCAGTGCTCCCAGACCCGATGTTATCCCCCTGTGCCTACACTGACCTGTCTGTTCATCGGAAATGTCTGCTGGCTTAAGAGAAGGCATTCAAGCATGCGCGTGGTATCCCTAGGCACTACCACGCCTGGGCCCCCTATTCTGCAAAACCTTATCAGCGGGCAGGAGGCACTCACCATCGGCACCTAGAGGATGACGGCAGTATTGCTCACTCCCCGCTGTGACTATCCCAAGTCAGTCCTCCTTGTTCAGTGCAGGTGGAGGGACTGCCTGGTGGGTTCTTACAGCGTGGGGGGCAGGGGGCCGGGTGGCAGACTGTCAGTGTTTAGAAGGCCCACAGTGCGTTGCCGCTCAGCTGTGCTGCAGCAGCAGTCTCCATGATGGCATCTGTCCTCCCCTAAGTGCTAGCATCCTTTGAGATGCAAAATCCCCCGCTATCATTTGAATATCAGCCCATTATTTTTAAAGCTATGTATCTCTTGGTATCTCTTGATTTTAGCGTTCGTCTTGAATAATTCCTTAGGGAGGGAAAGCAGAGAAATAGAACAATATTTGCAGTGTTGAATTCTGTAAAATGCCTCATCGCGTTCAGGAGAGATCTGCAGGTCTAAATTGTGCAAATGAGTTTAATTCCTGTTTAAAGGGCTTCCGTTTAAATCCTCCCCTTATCCCTAAAGCAAGCTAAAATTACCAAAGACATTTGGGGAATTTGAAATGTAAAAGCCTTCTTAAAGAGAATTTCTGTTTGCAATAATAGAATTACAGAGAAACAGAGAGAGAAGGAAAGCACAAGAATCAAGACATGAATCCCGTACATACAGTTGTACCGGTTTTTGTGTCTTCACCTCAGATGAGACGCCTTGGATTTCAAGCCATCACCGCTGAAGAAATTCGTTTGGATCCAAGAGGACAAGCTAGACAGGCATCTAGAGATCACTACCAGAATCTCACTTTTAATGATGTAACTGCAAATGAGAGCAGGTTCGTAATTGGGAAAGAAAACAGATGGCGAAGACTTGCTTGAAAGTGTTCATTAAAATAACCCGCACTGCCAAGTCGCCACTCCTCGCTCCGAGGCTGCTGCTCGGCTGAAATGTGCCCCATTAAGACAAGATGGAGGACACGATCATGCAGTAGGGAACAGAGCATCATCATTTCCCTGTCATCGGCCAACTTACCGATGGGTGTTGTGCGGGGCCTAAAAGTGGTTATCGACCCTCCAAAATGCTTCACATCCCTGGTCAAAGGCTCACGATCTCTTAGCACTGCATCTAGAAGTGCTGCTTCCTGGCCACCTGCTGACCCCCCACTTTCTCCTCTGTGGCCCCCCCACCCCAGAGTGTGGGCTGGACTCAATGGTCGGCTTCTGACCAGAACAGCAGGCTGCCCAAGCCCTGGCTTCCAAGGTGGGTCCCTCCAGAGAGGCCCGGGCACAAGGAGCCAAGGCCACCAAGAGCCACGGGGGAGAGCGTGGAAGTGGGCCTGCCCCCAGCACGCCTTGGCTGCAAACTTTGGAAGCCTTGAGCCAGACAGACCTCGTGAAGTCCCCTGCAGACCCCCAGCCCACAGCAATGGTGGGATAATAAAGCCGTGTGAGGTGCTGTGCCACTTCTTAGGCAGAGAGGGAGAACGAACTCTATCCAGAGGTGCAGGGTCTCCGATTCCCAAGGCTTCCTTACTTCCAGGTACTCAGTGGGCAAGTGACCCATTTACTGGTTTTTCTTTTCTTTTCATCTTATGTAATTACTGTGGAGAAGTAGGTTCCTGGAATTTCACCATAGGATGAAAGACCTTGTCAAAATATTCAATCGTAATACATTTGGTTGAACTTTTACACATAATTAAAATGTCAAAGTGATCTTCCAGAAGAGTAAAACAGACGGGTTATCTTTAGACTAGATTGCCAGGAATCACATGTTGCCATATCTCCATGGCGGTGGGTGGCTAGAAGTACACGTAGATGTTGAACGTCGCATCTGTGAAGACGGCCCAAGTGTGTGGGTGGGTGTCCGCGCACACACACAGATAAACACAGAGCTATTCCCAGGGAGATCATACCGGATTGCTTGGCTGGACTTGCTTCATAGAATTTGTATGAGTCACAGGTGGGTTTCATAATCCCCTGTTCTAGAGACACGCAGTACCCATTTTTAGAGTAAAAGGAAAACGAAACTCACACAGGTTCCTTCCTGTCTTGCTGGAGGCTGCTTTTGAGACCATTTTTGCTTTCTTGTCCCTGTTTCCCAGTCTCCAAATTATAGGGTCCTACAGGGCTCTTTCCCTAGAACTATTCCCTGCCACGTGTATATTTCTTCCTCAGGTGACCCTGTCTATTTCCACTACCTAAATACTGCACAGTGGAGGACTCTGAGATGCCCAGCTTCTGTCTCGAGCTCCAGACTCAGACATCCTGACATCACCATCTGGATACCTAAATGGGAGATTCCATTTCAAATATCCAGGTCAGGGGCACCTGGGTGGCTCAGTCAGGTAAGCGTCTGACTCTTGATTCCAGCTCACATCATGATGTCAGGGCTGAGGGATCCAGCGCTGTGTCAGGCTGGGAGCTCTAGTCAGCCTGTCCTTCTTCCTCTGCTCCTTCCCCTGCTGGCACATGCTCTCTCTCTACTTCTAGCTATCTCTAAAATAAATAAATAAAATATTTAAAAATAAAATAAGATAAAATGTCCAGAACAAAACTCTTGATTTTCCCGGCCAGAGTCCCGCCATCTCCTACCTTAGCAAATGACATGCTCATTCCTCAAGTTGTTCTGGCAAATGACTGTGGGATATCGTGAACCGCTGAGGTCCTACCTCCAACCCATCAGCACACTTGCTGGCTCTTCCTTGAAAGCATATACCAAGTTCATTCCTATTTATCACCTCCACTGCTACCAAGGAAGGCAGCCCACTAATGTCTTACATCTGTCCCGCTGCATCAGCCTCCAGCCAGCCTTGTCTGTTTGCCACATTGTAGCCAGAGAAATACTCTAAAACTATAAATTAGATGGTGTTCTTTCTTTGCTTAAAACCCTCCAATATTTTCCCATCACATCTAGAACAAAAAGCAAACACACTCTGATAGCTTTATTAGCCTCACCTTGACCAATAAAGGCTGATTCAAACAATAGGATAATGGAAGAGAGGCAGTGAGGACACGAGCAAGTAGGCAGGATTGAGGGAAATAACTAGGTGCAGTGAGCTGTCCTTTTGTTAATCAGGAAAGGGTAGGAGGGAGAAGAGGCAGGCGATTCTTCGTCCCAGGGAAAATTGATTCATCCTCTTTTTAACTATAAGCCAGGAAGCAGGGACAAGGTTATGACTAGAACCTAGTGCAAATGGGCATTTCTTCAGGATCAATCTTTTGAGTGTCCTTTTATAATAAAGCACAAAAGGATTTGCATTAGGAAGTTCAATAATTTACCAGTTCTAACCTTAATGATAAACCTTGCTAGTACCCTGATCTAATCTCAGTGCGGGTCCCTAGGAAGACGAGTGGTCTCTTAAGCACCTACCTCCAAATCTTTATTCAGCTTGACATCTACAACTTCTTAAATTTGGGTTTTTACATGATCCCTATATGCTCTGTGAGGTGGGGAGGGCATACAGGGCGGATGGAGCAGTTGATAGTCGAAGGGCTGAGTATTAGAACATTGTATCTAAAATCTTCAGTTAACTGTTGATCTGCCAGGATAGCTGATAGATTTTTGCCTCACAGACTTCATGTTACAGCAATGGTACCTGGCTTCAATTTCTTGTAGAAGGGAAATACTAAATGACAGCCAGAAAATAACCCAGAGAACTGCTGAGTTTGGACACTGAATCTAAAACACTGGCAACGCTCAGCATTTTCCAGCTGGGTTATTCAGCTCAGATAATACCGGTAGTAGTCCGTCAAGGAAGAGGGGTGGATCACAGTCAAGTGCCAGATGGCTTGAGGTAACTGTGTCCAGAGAGAAACGCAAACACGCAGCTGGAAGGGAAGTTTCGGAGCCTGGAGTGCTGCTGATTCTCCACCGGCTTCCCAGTCTGCTCTCCAGTTGGCTCTCCTGCACCTGCTCTTTCCTGCCCTCGCCCCAGGGGGCTCACCTGTGCAGACAACCACTTCTCGGGCTCCCAGACTAGGACCCCAGTTGGATTCAGCCAAGGGGAAGTGGAGCCATGGCGAGAAGAGAGCATGCCAGTTTGTCCCTGCTCCTCCAACATTCAGAGCTGCATCTCGGGCACACAGCTGTCCTCTGTGACCACAACTTCTGCAGGGTGGTCCTTCCTCCAGGGCTTCCGATCTTTCTGGATGCACCATTGCTTATTTGCTCCCTTAACCCTCCCCCTGCTTTCTAGAGTCCCTTCATTACCGATTCTTCATTCAAACCACCGGTGTACATTGTGTCCTCACTAATATGCCCTGTTAGTTCACAAATGTGCTTACTTTGTGTCGAATTAAATATTCTGAAGAAGGAAATTTCCCAAGAAACATAGTAATGAATTTAAACTTATGCTATATTAAGAAGCATGAGATTTGAATTCTCTTCTCTGGATGCCTCATTTTCCCTATCCCTGCAGTATCTGAGTGCTAGGAATGAAATATAATCTGAATCACCTTTGTCAAAAATATATTTTGTCATTTCTTTTCAAAAGGAGGTTTTTTATTTCCTGTCTCCCTTGGATTGAAGTATAGGATTTGGAGGTTCTCTTTGCCTGTGTATTATCTGGGGATAAAGAGTTATATAAATGTATTTTAAGTAATATTTTTTCCCTGTACTCGTGCCTCGGCAACTACCGATAATTTTAGTATTCCATCAATGCCCGGCTTGCTGGGGTCTGTTTACAACAGAATAATCTGTGTGCTTGGAGGGGCTTTTTGTGAATGTGTGTGTATGTATGTACATGAGAGAGAGGGAGACAGCCAGGGAGACACGTGCCCGAGGAGACACTCCTACAACTGCTGACCCTGTGCTTTCTCATGTTCATTTCCTGTCACTGCGAAATCACCAGACCTAAAGGGACGGGCATTGCGTTCACAGTGGAGACAGTCAGTGTTTCCGGAGGTCTGATGACTAAGAAGTGAAGAATATGTGAATGGAGAGGGACCCGGCATGGAGCTAGCTAGGGACAAAGGGCCGCATTCAAACAAAACACAGTGAGAAGCAAGAGGGGAAGGGAAGGAACGTCCGCATAGGTGGCTGCACAGACCTGCTCTCCCAGGAGGCAGTGGGGAGATGAGAACCCAGGGGAGGGATGAGGAGAGAGACGTTTGTGGGTAGCATCACAGACTTGAGAATATGCACGAGGGTGCAGTCCAAGCTCTTACTTCACATGTGGACGCAGACATATTTGAGATCCGGGGTCATCCATTGAAAGCACCTTAAGAAAGGCTCCTATGTTCATCCTGAACCCAAAGGGAGGTCAGATTTTCAACTCAGATTGCAAGAGAAAGAGAGAGAGAGAGAGAGAGAGAGAGAGGAATGGTTGAAATGTCTCCTACATCCCTTTTAATTGATAAACTCTCTCTTCATCTCTTGCGTGTTTGTTTCCTCTTAATTTGTTAGTTAAAGAAATCAGGACATTTGTCCTAGAGAGTTTCCCAGACTCTGGATTTTGTTGATTGAAACCTATGTTATCATTTATCATGGTCCTCTGTGTTTCCTGCCACTTTGTAAATGGAGCTAGAGGTTTGATCGAAATTCAGGTTTGATTCTTTTCCTCATAAGATGACTTCAAAAGTGGCTCTCCGTTCTTCCATCGGAAGGCACGCAATGTCTGAGTGTCTTTCATTTCGCTAGGCGAGCAGCCCCTGACAATCAGTAATTTGATCTATTCATTTTTTAGGGGTGACAAATGGTGTTATTATAATTCCATCAATCTGTCTTCATGTATTAGCGAGAGTGTTTCTATACAGAGAATGTTCCCTTCCACTGTTTCGAAGTCCAATGATATGCTTTGCATGGAAAGTCAGAATGGTGTTTCATTTTCCCGGTGTTTACCAGTTTTCAAAAGAATGAGTTAGTTCCTTAGCATCCCCCAACTGTGACCAGTTAGCATTTTTGCTTTTAACACTCTTTAGGAACTCAAGGAGGTAAGCGTCTTTTGTATGTTTCAATCTATTCAATTACTACCCAACTGACATTTCAAATGTCCCACCTTTGGCTCCTGAGAGTCTCGAAGTTCAAATCCGCCACTGAGTTCTTTGACGGTGGCGCTGGTGGTCTTCTGCAGCTCCTTACGCGATGGTGTGACGTGATGATTCAGTATCATTTCTCGTGTCCCACGCCAAGGACCTGGAACTGCAATTTCTCCATGGAGCCTTGGCTTGTTTTGTGGGAAATGGTATTTTAAGACCACGACACACTTGTGTTTTTAAATAGCAGACGTATAGTTATTTCTTGATTCTTTTCCGTTTGAGCTATGATTTATTGAAATACTACCAACGATGAGGTTTTAGCTCCCCTTTACATACTCTTATCCTGCTCCCAACAAAGTACTTAGTATTTGAAATAATAAACTTACTTGTAAAGGATTGATTATTTGTGAAATTATATATTTATTGTCTCCCTTCCTTCTCTCAAAGCTTTGGAGATACCCCAAGAAATAAAAGCTTTTAAGTCTAAAAAAAAAGTCACTAAGACGAGGTCAAGATTCTGCACGTGGCTGTCCAATTTTCTCAACATCATTTATTGAAGAGACTGTCTTTTTTCTGTTGGGCATTCTTTCCTGCTTTGTTGAAGATTAGTTGACCACAGAGCTGAGGGTCCATTTCTGGGTTTTCTCTTCTGGTCCATTGATCTATGTGTCTGTTTTTGTGCCAGTACCATACTGTCTTGATGGTTACACCTTTGTCATAGAGCTTGAAGTCCGGAATTGTGATGCCTTCAGCTTTTGTTTTCTTTTTCAACATTCCTTTGGCTATTCTGGGTCTTTTCTGGTTCCACACAAATTTTAGGATTATTTGTTCCAGTTCTGTGAAGAAAGTTGATGGTATTTTGATAGGAATTGCATTGAATGTGTAGACTGCTCTATGTAGAATATACATTTTAACAGTATTTATTCTTCTAATCTGTGAGCATGGAATGTTTTTCCATTTCTTTGTATCTTCCTCAATTTCTTTCATGAGTATTCTACAGTTTCCTGACTACATATCCTTTGCCTCTTTGGCTAGGTTTATTTGTAGATATCTTAGGATTGAGGTGCAATTGTAAATGGGATCAACCCCTTAATTTCTCTTTCTTCTGTCTCATTATTGATGTATAGAAATTCAACTAAATTCTGTGCACTGATTTTATAACCTGAGATGAGGTCAAAATTCACTGAGAATTTATTTTGTGATTATATCTTGTTTCTTAAGTAACTGCTTGTTTCCTCTTGACTTAATAATTGCCTTGTATTTTTTCTATTTCTTGATTTTCTGAGTTTCTGTAATTGATCCTTAAGCTTTCCTCCATGTGTAGACTGTCTTCTCATCACACTCAAGCACATCAAGTCATCTGTCAATTTCCCTTCTCATTTTCTTTTTACTTTCTTAGACAACTCTTCTCTGGAAACTTCAATTTAGGCTGCTTTCTACCCCTAGTGTAGTATGGTCATCCTGCGATTTCCCTTCACATGGCCTTTGTTTTTCTTTTTTTGTTCTTTTCTTTTCTTTCTTTTTTTTTTTTGAATATTCTGCTTCCCCTATTCAATATTTTGTACTTAAAAAAGAGTTAGTTCCTAGTTTTGATGGAGCATCTTCTCAACTGTATTCTAAGAAAAATCCTACAAGGTAATTTCTTTCCAAGTGCAAATACTTCATCCTTCAGCTGAACATAACATTTTAAATTGGAAACAATTTCAAGAAATCTGAAGGCATTTTTTTCATTATGTTGTGACACTAGTGCTGCAGTTGACGACATTCTGATTATGCAGCCTTTATTTGCATTTTTTTCCTCTTTGCATACTTTGATGTCTTTATCATCAATGCCTTGAAACTTCTAAGGGTGTGCCTTCCTTTTTGTATCGGGAACTCCAAGGGAACTTTCAATATGGTGACTTCCTGGAAACTGTCTTTCTCTGGTCATTCCCTCCTTTGCCGGTCCCTTCTGCCCTTCTGTGATTCTTACCAGCAGGACGTCATATATTCTGAAACAATCTTGTCATTTTCTGTCCCTTTCTCTTTGGTTATTCATTTCTTTGCCTTTGCATTCTATTTTTTGGGGGGCAATTTACTCAACTTTTATGTTTGTTTGTTTGTTTTCAAGGAGCCAATTAAATTTCCTTTTTGTTTCTACTGTAACATTTTTAATATCTGAGAGATTGCTTTTTATCTCTAAATATCCCCTTTTTATGGGATACTATGCTTGATTCATGTTTGAAACCTCTTACCTCCTAAACCCACTAAGTAAAATGGGTTTTATTATAAGGTTCTTTTCTCTTCCTTTTTTTCATTGTCTGTTTCCTCCAAGTTCTTTTTATCCTGCTTGTTTATTCTGAGCTCTGTGTTTCACGATAGGCCCTTCCACACCTGTGTTGATCAGTGGCCGGCTGTCCATCCTTCAGAATGGAACATTATGCATGAGCCTGGAACTCTGCAAGGGCACTGCTTGTAAAGTGGCGGGCTCCGAGGCAGGGCAACTGAACTGGCAAGCCCTTGACCCTAGTGGCAATAGCCAACTGCCGTGGAAAGAAGTCTTCCCATCTCCTGTCTGGGCACAGAAGGAGGGCCACCAGCATGCTGACTCAGGGTCTGCCATTCACCTGATTCTATGTTTTCAGTAGGGTTCCCTGCTGAGTTATGCCTGGCAGCCTTCAGTTCAGATGGGTACTCTCCAGTCTTCTGCTGAGGTAGAGGAAGGACAGATCCGAAGGTCTAATTGGCTCTAAGGCAAATGTTCCACCATCCCTGTCTCTGTCTTCAGAAGTTCCAGGGACTGCTTCCAGTTCCTCAGGTCTTCTGGATTTCTCTGGCACAAACCAGCTTGCTTATTAGAGTACTGTCTCCCCTATATGGTATTTCTGATTTCTTGCTTGTTGTTCTTTAGGGCAAGGACCTGAGCTCCTTTCTCTACACTCATGCTGAACGATATTGTCTCTTTTTATGGTCTCAAGTACATCTGAATGTCTATAATTTTTGTTAATCTGAGTCTACTGAGAAGCAGATGCCAAATGGTTTTAGACATGCAGGAGAACATAAGGTAATTTAACCCACATCCTAATTAGCACTTGTCATGTTCCATGATGACACGTGTGATTACTGGTGAAAATTCTGCTCTCCTCGCTGGCCTGTAAGTGCCCTGAGAGGGACAGGGTGGGCTGCCCGTCCCTGGCCCAGAGCTCAGGACTGCACGGAGCAGGCTCTCAATTTATGTCCAATACGCGACATACAATACAACGCGACTGCCTAGAAGCTGAAATTATGAGTCAGATCCTAGGAAAACCGGGCATATGGTTTTTTGGGTTGTAAATTCAGGGAAGGGTCTTCTAAAACAGCAGGAGAAGGCAAGGGGCCACAGAAGGAAAGGTATCCCCTTGGTTTGCTGCATGGAATGGCCTTACTCTCTCTTCTGTGGTTATCAACATCAAAAGTGATTCTTGTCCTTAGGGAAGGGGAGATTGGTCAGAATTAGGAGAAATGAAACACCGCATTAGGAAAATACACTCCTTTAGCCACAGGACTGAGGATGGGGTCCAGTGCTGGCTCACTTTGTTGGGTAGCTGCTCCAGAGTGTTCTGCCTTCACGGAGCCATTCCAGAGGCAGAAACACCCTCCCAAGGTGGGAGGGTGTGTGGGGTTGGGGAGGGGACGATGGGCAGTTGGCCGATGTCAGCCTCAGGCCCAAACAGGCGGTTTCTGTAACAGTTTTACAAGAATCGTTACATAGCTTCTGCTGAGCTAAACGGGAGAATATCCAAACTGACCACTGACTTGCTCTCTCTTATGGATCAGATGGGAGTGTGCCTCCAAAATGCACATGTTAAAGCCTTCACTCCCAACATGATAGTGTTTGAAGGTAAGGCCTTTGGGAGGTACCGAGGTTTAGATGAGGTCATGAAGGCAGGGCCCCCACAACAGGCCCCTCACCCCTGCTTCCCCATGAAGGCACAGCAAAGGAAATGCATCAGTGAACCACAAAGTGGACTCTCACCAGACCCCATAAGTCACCCAGGCTGTAGTATTGCTTTTTGTCTGTGTGTGTGTGATAGCAGCCCGGATGGAGTGAGCCAAGGGAAACTGGCCCAAAGAGAGAAACTAAGGAGAGTTCTATGACAGTCGAGCTGAGCGCAGCTGGTGGGTCCCGAGGAAATGTGGGGTTCTGTAGAGGGTGGCAAGGGTGATGCCCCTGTGGTAAGAAAGTGGCAGAACAGAGTGACACAGTGCGGTGGCTTGTGTGCACCTCGATGAGACCACAACACGCAAGTGCCGGCAGATGGCAGACGCTCCAGGGAGTAGGGCGGCAGCCAGAGCCCCATCCCCATGTGGGGCTCCACTTCACAGGAGGGACTACGTCAAACCAGGGTGTTTCTAGAAGAGTGACCAGGTGCTGAGGCTCCCCAGATAGGTGCTTAATTTTAAAATTTATCAGAGGCTGATTGATCCTTGACAGGAGCCTGGCCATGTGCAGAAGGTCACCAAAGGCAGAAAGGTTTGTCTATGACAGAATGGCATATCCGAAAGGAGACTCTTCATTCAAATCCAAACCTAAGAGCTGCATAGATATTTTCATGTGATGATATATAATGGCCAACAATGAAAACCGGTTGTTCTCTAACATGGCAGCTGAGCGTGGGAATTTTCAACATCTTTAGCCTCTAAGAACACAGGGCTGTACACTCCCTGATGAAAGACATAGGGAGGTGTCTACTTCCCCTTCCAAAATTTCCCTGGCAGCTGGCAGAATCTATAGGATGTTCCTTCTTGGATTGTAACTGAGCAGCTCTTTCCTTGGCAGCTTCGGTGGCCCCTTTCTCTCCGAGGTGGCATATTATCTCTGGACAAGCCCCAGAGTGTATAGAATGGCTCAGCTGACAATGGGCTATTTTGAGCTTGGAGAGGTAGTTCCTCTATGCGGGAAAGTGTGAGACGCAAGTGGACTGTCTGAGCCTTCCACTTTGGTCCAGTCCCTCCCACGCTGATCCTCCAAGTTCACAGGGACACCGAAGACACAGCCTAGACAAGTATGAGGCCTGACAGTACATGACGTCACGGGAGCCGGTACCATCTGCCAGCCCACGGGCTTAGGAGGATCGGTGCCTTCCAGAGACACCCTCTCTGTTCCCTCACTGGGAGACAAAGTGGTGGATCACAGTTTCTCCTCTGAGCACAGGATTTAAGGGCCAATTAAAGTAACTTATATGCCTAACACTGCACTGTTTTCTCAATGGGGTGGTTGTTTTACAAGATTTTAAAAATATATATTTTAAGCTGGAATTTAAAAAAATGAAGAATGCTATAGGTCTGTGGGATACTTAATGTTCTGTGAAAGAAGGTTCTTCTATGTCTGATGTACTTTTCTAGTGAAAACATTAGGAATATCCTGTGCTTGGCCTCTTCCTTCTCTCCAATTTCAACTGAAAATACGGCTCTCTTGACAGAACCTATGTTCTCGCGGATCGTCCTGATATAGAAGAGCATGATTGAAGAAATTATACTTCAAGCTTGATCATTCAGTATGATACTGTCAAAGAAACAAATCTCTAATGGTGGACGTTTTCGAAAATATGTCTCCTGGATGGGGAAGGCATTTGGGGGAAGAGTTTGATTTGGGACCCTTCTATTTACCTCATCTAGTTGCATCTCACTGGGAGTGTCACTGAAGAGAGAAGAAATCTCTCCACTCCCCACTGACCATTTGGCCTTGGGTAAACCAGAGATGTTCAAATTCTCTTCAATAGTAGTGTAAGCCCATGTTTTTAAGAAGCTTGGCCTTTTCCACCACTGCAGTGGTCAGGGGTGTGACTGCAGAGTCAGAAGACATGGACCTGCCTTCTGTTTATGTCCTACCCGACCTATCGTATGTCCCGGCTCGTGCTTTTGCTCCTGAGCCATAAAACTTCAGTGTTCTCAGGGGACACTGACCCCAGGAGCTCAGGGCACTGTCTGTGCATCCTCAACAGTCAACCCCAGGTTGGCCACCAGGCCTCCACATCCGAAGTGTCCTATGAACACCAACAACATGCTGCATAACCCTGTCTGCACTCACTCCTGTTCTGCTTGCACTTCTGGGGTGAAAATCACTGCTAAGAACACCTTTTAAAGGTGTGATGCCAGCTGTGCTGAGGACAGAGCACGATTCCCATTTGAGAGTCTCCCACTGACTCAGTTAAATGAGGAGCACGTTGGGGAGGTGATTGAGGAAGACCGTTGTAATTACAGAGTTTTAGGAAGTGCAGATTCAAGTGCCATCCTTTCAAACCGAGCAGGTCACGGGAGGTAGACATGTAAGGGGCAGGCGCGTGGAGGGAGAGAGAGAAGGGAGTGCTCTGTGAGGACAGCACAGCTGCCCTGTAACAGTTCACCAGTTCTAGAGCCCGCGATTCTGCAATACTTTGTGTAGCCTCCTGTATGGGAAATGCAAAATGTTCCAACCAGACGGGTTTCCTTATACTGTCCTCTGAAATGTGTGCCTGGCTTCATCGAGCTCTGGATCTCGCTCCACTCTTTGGGATGGAAATGCACCCCTCTGTTCTGCTAAATGCGCCAGCTGGTCCTGTCCTGTTCCAGGTGGGTTTCTGAGGAGGTTTTGTATGGGATCATGAAGCACATGCTCTGAGGGTACGATTCTCGTGACAACATTTGGAGCCTTTGCTTTAGGCCTAAGCTAAAATGACTGGGAGATACACTTCTTGCATGGACTGGTTGAATACTATATGCAGCACTAGGCAAGGTGTGTTTTTTCCCCCTTTGTACTGTTACTGATTATTTTTAATCAGGTATTAGCAGAGATGGAAAATCCAGTGTGAACACTAAGAGTAGTATAGAAAATCCAATTTTCCACTTGGCAATGACAATGATATCATGTGAGGGTTCAGAAATAGAGCTGTAGAGGGTGCAAACAGGACTAAAGATGAACTTGGCTTTCCAATTTAATTCCTGCCCTTGTTTATTCCTTGAGGTCCCCTCAGGCTGTCTACGGGAGCCAAGGCCACACGGCACACTTTCCATCCGATGACCTTCCTTTAGATAAAGGGAACCCCCACTTATGGGAAGAAGAGGCAAGTGCGTGCCCTGCGCTGAATGTCCTTGCCCCCCACCCAGATTCTTGTGTTGAAGCCAAATGCCCCATGGGACAGAGGTGGGGACTTTGGAGGTGATTGGGTCACGAGGGTGGAGCTCTCAGGAGTGGGACCAGCGCCCTGAGAAGGGACGCCCCAGACAGCTGTCTCCGTGCTTCTTCTGAGGACAGAGCAAGGGGACAGTCATGAGCCAGGGAGGGAGTCCTCACAGACAGGAGATCTGCCAGCACCTTGATCTTGGACCTCCAGCCTCCAGAACTCTGGGAAGTAAACGTCAGTGGCGTAAAAGCCAACCGTGTATAGGGTTTTGTCCAAGACGGGGGTGTTTGAGAGGGTCCCACTGCATGAAGGCCTGCATGCCGTTTAGCACAGCAGCGGAGAGAGAGACACCCGCGTAAATCAAATGTCTATTTTCTTCAGAGGAAAAATGAGGAGAAAGTGCCAGTTTTAGCAGGCCTGATGCTCTTAAAACTCTCCTCCGTAAAGCTGTGTTTGCATGTTCCTGTGCTACACGTAGTTTATAAAAATAAAATCTTGCTCTGCCAAGCAAATGGCTCAAGAGCCCCATCCTCCATCATTATGAAGGCAAAGGAAGATTCTTCAAACAGTGCTGATGCCTCAGCACACAGACGTAAGTGGCCTTACACAGGGTGGCTCGGACGCCTTTCTAGGCTCTATTTACAATAACTATGCTGCCACCTGGGGAAATGTCTAGCGGCCAAGCCCCCATAAACATCTCAACATTCGGTGTCATGTTTCATTTTATTTTCCTCTGCAAAAAGTCCCAGGCATTCTGCCTTCAGGAAGAGTCAGCAAAGACCAGCACATTCAGAGAGGGTGGAAAGACCGTCCTCCCTCAAGTCGCAGGCCCTTGGAGAAAACTGACCTTCCCCGAACCCCATGTGGGAGCCAAACACGGGGCTGCAGTTTTTTGCTGCTTTTTAAAAGTGAAGGAGTTCTTCTTCCCTGATGACTGGACTCATGAGGAATCACGGAAATGTGCTTCTTTGTTGCTCTGCTCTGCCTCGGCCGGGGGTGGGGGTGAGAAAGTCTTCTGCCATCACTATGTTTCTCTCTGCCGGGGCCCAGGAGAAGATGGCCCAGGGGAAGGGTCATGGCCACTGGGTCCTCAGGCATGCCCACCTGTGTGTGGGAATCCTATGCAGAGCCAGAGATGGACAGCCACAGCAAGTCAAGTACATGAATGAGGTTACAAACACACAGAGACCTGTGTTCAGAGATTGTCCCAGCATTTGGTTTTTTAAGCATTCAAATATACTGAAGCAAACATGAATGTAAAATTTAGTTTCTTTTCCTTTCATGTAGGGCCTCAGGCTGTTCAACGAGTCTACAAATCCAGAGAAGCCTACAGGAAACATGCTGCATTCCCAGATACCTGGATTACGTCTGGATTTAAACCCCAGCCCCAGGGCCATTCTGCTCCCAGACATGCAGATGTGGGCCTCATCTCTCCAAAGCACTAGGACCAGGCAGAAATGACTGGAACAAACCAAAGTGTCCTGCAGGCCTAGAGGGGATGACTTCACCAATGTTGTAGGTACCGTGGAAGCCAGATGGTGTTCCAGGACCCCCCTGGGATGTACCAGGCACCTGCAAAATGGCCCAGGGTTCCAGCAAAGCATGCTTCATTTTATTTTCCTCTGGAATAGAGACGACGTTACAAATCAAGGGTGTGGACTAGGGAGTTTTCTTTTTTATCCTTCCCATGCTTTTGTCATTATTCTGATAGTGGCTAACCCTCCACCATTAAGTATGCAAAAACTGGTTTGTTGAGCTTTCTAATTCTTAAACAAACAACTCTTAAAGTATTACTACTCTGGAAAGGTGTAACCTCATAAACCTTGGCTCATTAGTCATTTCTGAGAGTGGTGCGATGGGATGTAAGGCCTCGAATAGATGGGTCACCGTCAACGCCTGGTTTGGAGGAAAGAGAAGAGACAGACGTGTAGCAGGAAAGGAGACAAGGGTTGAAGGTGGTGGGATTCCCCGAGATTTCTTCTATTCTTTAATAACTGCTTGACTGAGCTCTAACTCACACACCATACAGTTCCCCTGTCCAAAGCGTGCAGTTCACTAGAGAGGGGTGTCCCCTCCCACCCGGGGGAACAGCTCTCACAGAAGACAAGAGGTAACAGTGGGGACCCAGAGAAAAGGGACCCTCCTGCACTGTCGGTGGGAGTGAAAACTGTTGCAGCCTCTGTGGGACACAGCATGGAGGTTCCCCCAAACATTAAAAATGGAACTACTGTAGCCTTCAGCAATCCTGCTTCTGGGTATCTATCTGAAGAAAACACTAATTTGACAAGATATTGGCACCCCCGTGGTCATAGCAACTTTATTCATGATAGCTTGTTAGATTGTTAGATAGATTGTTCCAGTCATCAAGGGATGAATGGAAAAACAGAAAAAAAAATTTACATATAGACATATAATATAAATATAGAACTATAAATATATTTATAGTTCTTTATATTTTATTTGTATTTATATATTTATATTTATATAATTTATTTATATATTTATTTACTTATTTATATTTATAAATACACACACACATACATAATGGATACACAATGGAATATTGTAGAGTTCTAGTTATAAATACATAGGTATAAAAATATAAAAGATACAGAGTTCCAATTATAAAATAAATAAGTCAAGGAGATGTATTATACAGCATAGGCAAGTATAATTAATAATACTGTAATGCATATTTAAGAGACACTAAGAGAGTCGTGCTTATGAGTTCTCATCACTGGAACTAGAGTGTATTATGAGAAGTGAGAGAAGCCAGTCAGAGAAAGACAAATACCGTTTCACTCACATGTGAGGTTTAAGAAATATAACAAACACACGAAAAGAGACGAGCCAGAAAACGGACTCCTAACTCTAGCGAACAAAGGGATGGTCACCAGAGGGGAGGTGGTTGGGGGCTGGGTGAGAACGGAGATGAGGATGAAGGTGTGCGCCTGTCGCGGTGAGCACTGGGTGATGTAGACAATTGTTGAACCACTATATTGGGCACCTGAAACCAATGAGATACTATATGGTAACTACACTGGAATTTTAAAAAAGTTCTCACCACAAGAAAAAAAAGTAACTATTTATGGTGACATATGTTAAAGAGACTTACCATGGCGATCATATTGCAAATCATTAAGAAACTCATATAATGTCAATTATACTCCATAAAAATTTAAAAATGAAGTGTACAATTCAAGAGTATTGAGTATGTTCTGATTCATGTGACCAGTGCCATAATTTGAGAACATTTCTATCCCCCCTAGAGAAACACCTTATGCATTGCCTGTGACTTCCCACTTACTCCCAACCTCCCCTAACCTCTCTGTGGATAACCACTAAGCTACTTTTTATCACAATAGATTTCAGAAGTTAGGCAGAAATGGACTCACAAAATATGAGGCCTTTTATAACTAGCTTCTTTGATTCAGCGTGTTTTGAAGGTTCATTCCTGTTGTGATCTGTATCAACCCTTCAATGATTTTATTGCTGGCTAATATGCTATTGTCTGGATGTAACATATTTTTTTGTCAGTTTATAAGTTAATGGACATTCAGAGCATTTGCACTTTTTGGTTATTCTTAATACTATGGCTGAACATTGGTGCACAAGATTCTGGATGGACACATAATTCCATTTTTATTAGGTCTGTGCCTATCAGTGACCTTTTGGGAAACTGTCAGGCTGTCTTTTAAATGAGCCATACCACCGAACATTCCCAACAGCAGTGTGTGAGGGTTCCACTTTCTCCCCATCCTCGCTGGCATGTTATCATATCTTTCTGATTCTGGCTATTCTGGTGGGTGTAGAGTGATATCTCCATGTGGCTTTTATTTGCATTTCTTTGCTGTTAATGATGTCGAGCATCTTTTTTTTAAGGTTTTTTTTTTTTTAATTTGACAGGAAGAAATCACAAGTAGGCAGAGAGGCAGGCAGAGAGGGGGAAAACAGGCTCCCTGCTGAGCAGAGAGCCCAATACGGGGCTCAGTCCCAAGACCCTGGGATCATGACCTGAGCCAAAAGCAGAGGCTTTAACCCACTGAGCCACCCAGGCGCCCTGAGCATCTTTTCATGTGGTTATTGGTCATTTGTGTGTCTTTTTGGAGAAATTTCTATTTGTGTACCTTGTTCATTTTTGCAACAGGTTATTTCTCTTTTTATTTTTGAGTTGTGTTTTTATGTGTTACAGATACAAGTCCATTATTAGAATACGAATTGCAAAAATTTTCTCCCATTCTGCCTGTTCTTTAGCTTTACGCTATTGATTGTATCTTTTGAGGCACAAAATTTTTAAATTTTGGTGAAGTTCAATTCATCTCTGTTTTCTTCTGTTGCTTCTGCTTCTGCTGTGATATCTGACTAACCCAAGGTTATGCTTATTCTCAGGGTTTTGTAGCTCTAGTTCTTACATCAAGGGCTACTCATTTTGAGTTAATTTTTGTGTATATGTGGTGTATATATGAGGGATCCAAATTCATTCTTTGGTGTGTCCAGGTGTCAGAGCCATTTGCTGGAGACTGCTCTTTCCCCCATTACGTTGTCTTGGTGCCCTTGCTAAAAGGTTAATTGACCAAAAACATTAAGGTTTATTTCTGGACTCAATTCTACTTCATTGATCTGTAAGTCGGTCATTATGTTAACACAACAGTATCTTCATTACATTTGCTTTGTAGTAAGTTTTGAAATTGAGAGATGTTCTTCTTCAAGAGTGATTTGGATATTCTGGGTCCCTTGAATTTCCCTATGAATTTTAGGAGCAGCTTACCAGTTTCTGGAAAAAGAAAAAAGCCATCTGAGATCTTAATAGGGGTTGTGCTGTGTCTGTGGATCAGTTTGGGAAGCACTCCTGTCTTCATAATGTTGAATCACATCCATGAACATGGACTATCTTTCCATTATTTAGGTCTACTTTCATTTCTCTCAACAGTGTTTTATCGTTGTCAAAGTGTAAGTTTTGGATTACTTTTCCCTAACATTTTATTTTTCCTAATGCTAGTGTAAATTGAATTATTTTTCTTAATTTTTTTTATTGACAGCTTATATAAATAAGTCGATTTGTCTATATGTTGTATGTAACCTGCATCCTTGCTGAATGTTTTTATTCCAATAATTTTTAGTGGATTCTTTTGGATGTTGTATGTACAAGACTATATCATCTTCAAATAGAGATAGTCTTATTTTTTTCCTGTTTCATCTGCATGCATTATGTGCAATTTCCTTACGTAACTGCCCTGGCTAGAACCCCCAGAACAGCACAGGACAAAAGCAGTGAGATTAGAGATGTGTGTCATGTCCTGGGTTTAGGGGAAAGCATTTGGTGCTTCGATGTTAAATGTGATATTATATGAGGTTTTCATAGGTACCTTTTATCAGGTGAAGGCTTCCCTTCAATGCTTTGCTTTTGAATGCTTTTATCACAAAGAGTTGTTGGATTTCAGTAAATTAGTTTTCTGCCTCTATTGAATCATGTTGGTTTTGTCTTTATTCTATTAATTGACATTAATTGACTTTCAGGTGTTAAAGCAAGCTCACATTTTTAGGTGAAATCCCACTGATCAGCCTTCTAGAATTGCTGGATAGAGTCTGCCAGTGTTTTGTTGAGGAATTTGGCATCTATTTTCATAAAAGATGTGGGTCTGTATTTCTTTCATTGTAACGTCTTCGCCTGACTTGGTATCGAGGTAATACCAGCCTCAGGAAATGAGTCTGGAAGTGTTCCTTGTTCCATTTCTTGGAAAAATTTGTAAAGAATTGGTATCACTTATTTTTTTAATGTTTAAGCAAAAAAAAGTGTTGGTCTCTTATCAGCTGAATATTTTAATGCAAAGCTGGATTTTAAACAAAACTCTTTCAAAACACTGCCAAAGGCCACCAGCGGGTTTAATGAAAAGAGAACATTTCCCCTGAATCAAATTGCACCTTGATAATAAAAATGTAGACAGAGCCTTGATAAGCAAATTTGAAAATGGCTGCTAGTCACCCAAATTGTAGAAGTAAAGGAATATTTTGTAGGTCTCAGGGTTTGTGGAGGTCCGTGGAAGCAAAGCCATAGCACAGGCGGTCTGATGAATGGAAATGCATTAGGAAGGTAGCTATTAAGTGCCCTCCTTCCCAAGCATCCCAGAGAGGCCCGGGAGAGCAGTCAGGGGAGAGGGCCAAGCCCGCACCCATTCCTCAGGACAAAATAGTACCCCAGACCTTGTGGCCAGCCCCTCCCACACCAGCCGCCTGCGTGCCAGGCTCCTCAGCCTTTCCCCTCGTTGCTGGAGCCCCACGGCTGCAAATGTCTATAATTATGGAAGATACTCTCGTTTTCTGCTCTGTAGTTGAAATAATGACAGTCTCTCTTTTTATTACTGTTCTAATGGCTTCATGTTCTGAATCACTGTGATATTATTAGTAATGGCAATGGGGTCTTCTGTAGCATAGGCAGAATATTGCCCATACATCACTGCAAGAGCGACGAGCAGGCTGACAGGTTCACGAAGCTGCCCAGATACGCGGCTGAGCCATTACAGGATGCGGCAGTAAACGGCTTTGCTCGGTCACTCATTCCGGGTGGTATTTACCTAAAATGTGAGCTGTACGTCTCAGAACAGACAGCACACGTCCTAATTGCGTGGCTTTTATCCTAACAGCACTCCCTAAATATGCAACATTTTACGTAGTACCCAGGGCTTCCAGAGATGTTTACAATCCTATCTCCAAGATGCAATAGAGAATCACCTTGAACTATAAAGCACATGGAACACAAATTTCATTGGCAGGGGACAAAGGCTCTGGCAGAGGGCATAAGTTCAGGAACCAGACTGCCTGGATTCGAATCTGGGCTCAACCAAATGCAAGCAAGTTGACGTTGGAAAGGTTATTTAACCTCTCTGTGGCCTAACCCCCTCCTCATTTAAGCAGCCATAATAATTATTATAACTTTTATGTGTTTTCTAATATTATGACCATTATTACTATTATAATTACTATAGACATATACTAGAAGGAGTCTTAAAATCAGTAATCAAACAAGGATACTGAGTCAAGAGCGTGTTTGGGATGGAATTGCCAGCATCTTTCTTCTGGTAACAAGAAACTTCCTGTATTCTCCTTCCTTGACCCTTGCCTGCCCACCCACATGGTTCTCATAGCTGCCTCAAGGGGCTCCTCCTGGACCCCAGCCTTCTGATCATTGTCTTCTTCCTTCTCTTCCTCTCTTTATCCTTGTCCTTGCTCTCCTCCTCCCTTTAAATCTGGAAGCTGATACCTGACATGAGGTGGGTCTCCTTTCTGCGGCTGAATTTGGAAGGTATAAATTGGGAGGCTCTGGGAGATGACATCACCCAGCCACGTGAAGAGCTGTGTTAATGAGGACATGGTGTCAGGGAGAAGCAGAGGGCCTCCTGCAGAGCTCAGAGCTCCTCCTGAGACACATCTCACCACTGTCCTCTGCTCTCTGGGAGTCTGCATATCCCTAAATTTACCCAGGGAGGGAATTTTCAGTTTAAGTCAGATGTTTGTATCCTCTCCCCCTGAATCTCATTATTTCACCTTTTGGGGGAAGTTTTAGACAATTCCTTAGCACCTAAAACATAAAAAGTGACAGGTCTAGACATGAAGTAGATTTTCCTCTCCTAGTTCCTTCCAAAATAGGAAACCAAGTTTGTGCATCATCCTGGTTCAAGGAGGAACATGGTAGCCAGCTTTGGTTTTGGACCCAACACAAAGGCAGTGAAGATGGCGGTTGATCTACGACTAAGGCCTAAGGCCTGGTCTTAAAATTTAGTGGTAAGAAATTCTTGTCTCATAAATTTGAGTTAATTTATTTTGTGCTTGTGGCTTAATTAATAAGAGGACCAGAAGCTGAAGAGATGGCAAGAAGTAAATGAAGAAGCCTTCAGGGAACAAAATGAGTTTTATGGAGGGGAGTCCCAGGTGTCAGCCTGGAGTGTGCCATCTGGAGCCTTAGGGGATGATCTACTTCCCTGCCTTCTCCCGCCCCCAGAGCTGCTTTCCTAGTGTTGTCAGGTCCCTGGCCTTCCTCTATATTTGTCTTTGGGGCCAACTGCACACTTAACTCTCTTTTCCTCTGTTTCCATTATCTGACCTTCCTCTCTTCTGTCTATAGTTAATGCTCCTTCCGACCCTATTCTGTATCAGGGAGTGAAAAATTCTTCCTCTACCCTTCAAGATATTCCGGCTGGACAAAGAATTACATTTACACAAGATAGGTTCACAGGAGGAAAAAAACAACAACATTGTTGTTTTATTATGTGTCCACAGAGATCCAATAATGTAATTGAGACCTAAAGAAATGTGCAAGGCAGGCAGGTTTTATACTTTTCACCAAACAGACAATAACTTGGTGAGGAATTAACAGGATAAAGAAAACAGGTGTTTGGGAGCTTTAATGAGTAAGGAATTCAAAGCAGAATTTGGGCAGAGGTAGCAGATTAGAAAAAAAAAAA
>PISX010016056.1:0-47513 GCA_004024625.1 Mellivora capensis
GTAGAAACTAGAGATATAGTAGAACGTATCAATGAAACTAGAAGCTGGTTTTTTGAAAGGATCAATAAGATCGATAAACCATTGGCCACACTAATCCAAAAGAAAAGAGAGAAAACTCAAATTAATAAAATTATGAATGAAAAGGGAGAGATCACAACTAACACCAAGGAAGTAGAAACAATCATCAGAAGCTATTATCTTCTACTTTTAATTAATTTGTGTCGATGTTCAAGTCTTTTTTTCCCCCTCCAGGCCTGTCATTAAAGTACTTATCTCAACAAGTTATTAAGCCAAATAAAAACTTTAAATAAAAAAGTTCAAGCTATTATTAAAAAATGTTTATCACTTAATATGTTAAAAATTATTTCCATTGTCCCATGGATTAAAGATTGACACTTAAGCTTTTTGGCAACCACTCATTTCTTCACTCAAAGCTTCAAGAAGAATGTTGGAACGCATACATGTGCAGTGCTGTGTTAGTGACACAATCCGGATTCTGTGTTTCAACACTGAGGTTTTTCTTCTCTTCTTAACTCATTGAGTCATTGGTGCTTCTCTCACTGTTTGAAAACATGATTAAAAATTTGTACCGTTTTTCCTATGTTAAAGAAACAAAGCAGGGAAGGACATAATCCACATAAGATGGTAGTATAGGAACAGATTTTCAAAGTGTTAACTGATGTTGTGAAAAGCTGTTTTAGTAATAAGCCTAATGGGAAAACAATGTGGTCAGGAAACCCGGTGAAACTGAAATTTGACTCTTTCGAAGTAATGTCAGATACCGGGAACAAAGGAACACAATGAGCAGAATCAGTCCCCTGTGTTGTTAAGCACAGTTTTTTGTTTTGTTTTGTTTTGTTTTGTTCCTTTGCTGCGTCTTGAAGCCTTTCATGGTATGGCTGGTGTTCAGGGACTGGAAGTGTCGCCAGCTGCGGGAGAGCTGCTGGGTTCTCCCTCTTCCTTAACTCCTAATCGCCATCTTCCAGCAATAGTAGTCCTGTTCTGCCTTCCTCTAATCTCTCTCCTGGCAATGCCATTTTAATCTTAACTTAATTTTTCTTTTCTAGCACAATAGTCTTGATTTGAAGTTCGCATGAGTAATGAGAAATAAGAAAAAAGTAAGCAACAATCCATGCAATCATATTCTAAAAATTATATTAAAAATCTGGGCAATGTCCATCAGGTGGGAATACGTATCGTAAGTCACCATGGGAGACGGAGTCAGAGATGGAGAGGCAGAAACATTCCTCACTGTGTTGGTATTGTTGAGATTTGGATTGGATGGGGCTTTCATTTGATTTTGTAATTTTAATTTTGTAATTTAATTCATTTAATTTTGTAATTTTAATTATAAATCAACGTCTTGACAAAACTAAGAATATGTGGAATTAATTTTGTCTCCACTGCCAAAGACCTGAATCAGGAGACCTGATTTTCAGTCTTTAAAATCCTGCTTTTTCATCAGTCAAATGGGAATATTTTCTTCTCTCCCTTTCTTGAGGAGAGTCTGTGACGGTCAGTACTACCTCACTCTCAAGTCTCCAAGGAGAGTTGCTTGATCTTTCTAAGCCTCCCCCTTTTTTTTTCATTTGTGTAACTGGGGCGACTTTGTGGTGGTTCTGGGCATTAGAAATAATGTATGCATTGTAATGTGCACAGTGCCTTGCAGCTTATGGGTGCTGAAAAGATACATTTGACCATTGTAGTTACTACTGTCACTTTTGCTATCCTGCTGCTGTTACTAGTACTATAGCTACCTTCTTCTTTGCCAGTCCTTTATCAATACTAATACTTTCCTATGCTTAAACTAAGCACCAGTCTATGGCTGAGATTCATTTCTACCACTTCCGGCATTCAGAATTTTGTTTTGCTTTATTGAAAGGAAAGCAAAGTCAAGCTTTTTCAAATATCCCTGCATGTAATTTAAATTAGGCTTTCAAAATTTTTTTGTTTCAGTAAAGCATATTTATTTTCTTAGAGAGATTTGTTCCTAGACTCTCAACAGCAGAAACAGTCAGAACTGGATGGACTCTTTGGGACTCTTTTTTTATGTGAAGGCCTGAAGCTAACCTTTGAATCATCAAAGATACTAAATTATGGTTAGTAAGATATTATTACTAACTGCTTGATTGTATCTAATGCTATAAACCTATACATGTGTGTACATTTATATAGTCTTTGAATAATTTAGTACCACATTTAATATAAGAAATTCTTTGCATTTCTGATAAATGGTTACAATATATTAACACATAGACACACATAAAGTACTCAGTTACTTATGTCCACAAATTATTATTGGCAACTGTTCTTAATAATACTGTGTTGCATATTTGAAAGTTGCTAAGGGAATAAAGTTTAAATTTTCATCATAAGAACTAAAACTTTTTAACTATGTATGGTGACAGATGTTAATTAGACTTATTGTGGTGATCATTTTACAATACATACAAATATCAAATCAGTATGTCATACACCTGAAACTAATATAATGTATGTTAATTATACTTCAATAAAGAAACCAAATAATTAATACATATCTACTGTATGACTAGTAGTCTTGTTGCATGTGGTAGGAATAGAAGACAATATTACAAAGTCCCTTCCTTCATAGAATTTACCTTCTAGTGAAGAAGACAGAGAGTAAACAAATTTATGAGGCATGTCCAGGTAATAGCCTAGATGATAATGAGCTTAGAAACTGATCAGGTTGTCTATAAGTATCTGTTCCATTGGTCAGTGCCTTTGCTGTAGTGGGTCCTAAATAATTTGAGTATCACTGTTGGTGCTAAGTGCGATGACAAAAACGAAATCTGGATCATGGGGATAGTAAATGGGGGGAGGGGTGGGAGAGCTACCGTATACAGTGTGGTCAAGCTTGGACTTTTAAAAAAGATTTTATTTATTTATTTGAGAAAGAGAGGAAGAGCATGAGTGAACATGTGAGGAGGGCAGTGGGGGAGGGAAAGAATCTTCAAGCAGACTCCACCTTGAGTGCAGAGCTTGACAGGGTGCTCAATCTCACAACCCTGAGATCGTGACCTGAGCTGAATCCAAGAGTCGAGATTTACCCGACTAAGAGAGTTGGACATTTCTAAAGATGAGACATTTGAATGGGGAAATTTGACATTTCTCCATTGGAGAAATGGAGACATTTGAGTGAAGAGAAGGAGTGAACCTTGTATCATCTAGGAAGAGAGTGTTCTAGGCAGAGGCAGAGGGAAGGGCCAAAACCCTGAGGCAGGTTGGATGCCACTGCTGGGGTGTGAGGGTCAGATAGTAGGCAAGAGCTCAGAGAGCTGTGGTGGGGAGGGTGGTGTGCAGAGTTTGAGGCCTTATAAGCTCTGGCACTGACCATTATTATTATCATTTGATATTTTGAACTTAGTATGTCTTATAATAATAATGTTAAGCATTGAAAAAAACATATGGTACTTTTATTTGAATGAATGGGAAAATTTTAAGTATGTTTTGAAGCAGAATTTCACTGGTATTCTTATATGCTACATTATTTGTCACACCTCTTAATTTTTGAATTTTCTTTTTTCTTGAACGAGCATGCAGTTTTTGTGTATGAGCTCTTCTTAAGAGTTGTGACAAAGAGATTTTTTACGGGCATGACTGAAAGTGGGTTGACTCAGGAGGAGGCCCTGCTCATTCTGTTTTTCATTTCAGCCTCCTCTTTATATCAAAAGTCATGTCCCTAAAGAGAAATGAATGAAGTCAGAGATTTTTAAAGTTTTTTAATTAAAATCCAATGAAGATTTTGGAGTTTTTGTTTTGGTACTGTGCATCTCCAAGAGGAGTTTTCCACCCATACATCTATATCAATAAAATATGAAAGGATAGTGATATTAAGTCCTTTACACATTTATGTTAGAGACTATTATATCTAAAGTCTTCATATGCATTTGGACTGTCTTTATGCATTAAACTTTGTAAAAAAGTAATGATTTTTACACAAAGACAACTAATTCTTGTGTAATCATCATTACTAGTAAGTATTTATATGTACCATATGTGTTTACACACACTTCATTTATCATTATTACAGAAGTGTTTCAGTATTTTAACAACTGGAGTAGCCATACTGATACATACAAGTTGAATATTTTCTTTGCCCACTGTCTACCTGCACCCAGGTCTACCCAGTTATGGGTAGAATTTTTTTTTATATTAACTATATTTGCTAACAAGATAGAAAAAGTAGAATATGCTGGTTAAAAAAATTAGTGATGTAGTTATTGCAAATGAGTTAAGGTTCACTTGTGAAGCAGAATTTGAATGGTCCAATTGGTTTCCTTTTAAAAACTGGCATCATTTCAAGAGAACAAGTGTTCCCATGTAGCAGTTGTATAAAAATAACTTCTCTAAAACCCCATATGTTATATGAACCATTCTCTATGTACCTTAATGAATATTAGTCATTTGTCTATAATTCACCTCCTCTCCCTCACCTCAACACTCTCTGTCCCTCCCTCCTCATCTCCTTAATACTTTATTATGCTCTTCTCTGTTAACGTGCAAATAGCTTTAGGCTTTCTTTTGATTTGGATACTCTCTTGAGCCTGTTGCAGACTATGTTGTTGGTTTGGGAAGTGAGGTGAGCAATTAAGTTGCTGGCAAGGGAATTTCTTGCATTATGGCTACTTGGGTGCACTGACACACCAACCTAAACATTCTTTCCACATTTTGAATTTTTAAAAGTTTTTAAAAAGATTTTATTTACTTATTTGACAGAGAGAGATCACAAGTAGGCAGAGAGGCAGGCAGAGAGAGAGAGGGAAGCAGGCAATCCACCGAGCAGAGAGCCTGATGTGGGGCTCGATCCCAGGACCCTGAGATCATGACCTGAGCTGAAGGAAGAGGCTTTAACTCACTGAGCCACCCAGGTACCCCACTTCCCACGTTTTGTATTGCCTTGTCTTCTTCAAGTCTTAGTCTTTTAAAGCTATGATATATGGTTGACTTTACCAACTTTGGGGGAGGAAAGGAGTATTTGGTTTTGCAGGAAGGAGCATGTCTTCCCAACAGTAAATTATGTTGAGTTCTGGAAACTTCATCTTGGCAGGAGGAACAGAGATGCCATGCCTGATACTTTTAAATTCAGCCAGAGGAAATTTATCTTGGGAGTATACCACCCATCCAATATTATCATGGAACAGAAAGAGGAAAGGAAAATTGTGGGCGAAGTAACAGTAGAAAGTAAAAAATACCCTCATTAAGACTAAAATTCGAACCCCTTAATTGGCAGTTTTGATTTTTTTAGCATGTAGTTTAAACCAGTGGATCTCAAACTTTTTGGTCATAGGACCCTTTCACATTCTTGAACATTATTATGGGCCTCACAGAGCTTTTGTTTATATAAGTTATGTCTGTTAATATTAGCCATCTTAGAAATTAAGCCTGTGAAATTATAAAAATACTTAATTTGTTAAAAATAACAAAATAAATTAATTGCATGTTAATATGAATAATATATTTTTTAATGAAAAAAGTTCAAAACAAACATTTAGTGAGAAGAGTGGCATTGTTTTACATTTTATGAATCTCTTTAAAATGTCTGGCTTAATAGGAGACAGCTGGACTCTCCTATCTGCTTCTGCATTCAATCTGTTGTCATATCACACATTACATAGCTCCTGGAAAACTTCACTGTATGCTCCTGAGAGAATGTGAGTGAAAAAAGGCAAATGATGTCTCAGTATTATTATGAAAATAATTTTGACCTGTGGATCCCTTGAAAAAGTTCCCTAGGGGTCTCTTGACCACAGTTTGAGAACTGCTGGCCTAAATACATCTTTCCTGTCACACTCTTATGTCAACCCCCATGTAGCCTTTTAGTATCAATACTTCAGCCTGTTCTTCTCTCCACCCCAACCCATTCATTTTCCTGGCTCCCCATAGATTAAAAACAGAACCTAAAGCATTAAGTAAGTCTACCTACTACAGATGAGTATCATAGAAGTGTTCAACTCAAGCTATTAAGAAAATAACAAGAGGGTTAATTGAGAATGAGTGAACCCACTTTCTGAAATTAAAACTATAGCTGAAGTCTTATCCATGGAACAGACCCTGACGATAATTGAGAAGGTTAATTGAAAAAGTGGTTCAAAATAGAGTCATATACACATACCAACATTTCTTTTCACATATATAGTATATCCATTTATCCACTCTTTTGATGTAGTGCCAGGTCTCTTCTTGAGTAAGGATTTGGGGATTGGAGTTCTCTTTTCTTTTTTTTCTTTTTCTTTCTTTCTTTTTTTTTTTTTCATAAATCACATTCAAGATGCATCATCTTCTATTTCCAATTTTGTGTTTTTAAAAAAAATGCAGCCAGAACTTAAAGTCAACTTCAAAGGGATCCAACGGCTTTATGAGCACTGGTCTGTCACTTCTCCATAGTGTAGTTTCTTAAGTACAGAGACTATTTGTCATCTTCTTCCTACTCTTAATACAGTGCCTGACAATAGTAGATACTGAATAGTTGTTAGTTGGGAATATAGTGAGGGCATGCATCCATAAATGAATGAAATAGTAGAGAAATGTCTGTTCATGCCTTCTGCCCATTTTTTAGTTGGATTATTTGGGTTTTGGGTGTTGAGTTTTATAAGTTCTTTATATATTTTGGATATTAGCCTTTTCTGGAACATCTTCACCTCCTCATGACAACCACTTTCCTCATTTATGTGGATATAAGTTCACCCTCACTAAGATCCTCTGGCAGTTTAAGTAGAATCTCTTGAATGGCGGCATTGTCACATTCTTACAGTTAGATATTTCTTCTATAATGACGTTTGCACTCTGTTTGAATTTCACCCCTAGTATTACCACTTTTTATTTGCTGCATTTTGGGGGGCTAATTTCTGTTTTTCATTTTTGTAAAGTGTCCTGTGAGTTCATCCCTGGAAGACAAGGAGGCAACATAACTACATACTTTGTTGCCTGTATGTGAACTGAATGACAGGTTTGTAGTGACCAATCATCGACAGACATTGAAAGAAGTGATTTGATTGGTCGTTGGTCATGATGCACATCTGTTATTTATGTAGTGATTTCTGGACTGAGGCGCTAACAGTGAAATTTGTACTCTATAGAGTTATTCACAGTAATATGCCAAGGAAACTGAAATTTGAGCTGTGTTTTGGGGAACTGGTGTTAACAATTAGTGTTAATAAGGCCTAGATAAATATTGTTCACAGGTGAGCCTTGTATTATGATTATGTTCACTTGTGTTCTCGAGTTAAGAAATAACTTTTTTTATTAAGTTTGTACTTATTACTAATTCTTGCACATCTTTCAATACTTTTTTCGGGGGGGGTTCTATAATTTTCCATCAGATTAATCATATCAGAGTCAGGGTTTTAAGCAGTGTTTTTTTTTTTTTTAAACCTTCATTTTCTTTCTTGCTATGCCTAGTTCTCACCCTGGGCATCATTATTCTTTGCTGTCCTCATTTTAATTTTATTTGTTTTTTTCCTGTAATGTAATCACTTTTTCTTGGATCTCTTCTCTTTATCTCTCCTGGTTTACTTCCTTCGTTTGGTAGAACACATCCTCCAGTATTTCGTCAGGTAAAAAAGATGGTTCAGTGGCAATGGCATGTTGATGACAGCCTTCACCATGCTTGTCTCCTGAGTCATACTGCTCTAATCTGGGTGGCTTGTCATATATGGCTTAGTGCACGTTGTGATCCTAAGTTCTTTCTATACCATCAGCAGATTCCCTTTTCTTTTTCTCTCGTTTGAATCTCCTCATTTTTTTCTGTATCCCATGCCTTCCTCTCTTCCCCACTCCCACCCTGTTTTGTAGAGTATGTAGTCTAGTAATTTGCTGAGAAAGAGGACATGAGGTATATCTCTTCAGACCTTGGATAGCTGCAAATGCCTGTGTGTTACCCTCTATTATATTGCTAATTTGACTAGATGTAGAATCCCAGCTTAGAAATAATTTCCTTTTGGAATTTTGAAGGTATTGCTCTATTGTTTCTTGCTTCTGGTGTTGCTTTTGAGATATTTGAGACTGTTTTGATTCCTAATTCATTGTAACTCTTTTTTTCCTCTATGGAAATGTCCACAGTCTTATCTTTATTATTAGTATTCTGAAATTTCACAGTTATGTGTTATCTATTTTGCCTGGTACTCAGCTTTGCTATCCTTCAGCTTTGGGAAGTTTTCATATTTTTTGTTTCTGTTTTTTGTTTGTTTATGTTTTGGTGATTCCATTTCTCCATTTTTTCCATGTTTTCTTCCTGGAATTCCTATCATTTGGTTGTTAACCTTCCTTAACTAATCTTCTAATTCTTAAGTATTTTTCCCTTGTTTTCTACTTCTTGTGTTTGTTTTCTTTTTTGTTTTCTGGGAGATAGCCTCAACTTTATCTTCCAAGCTTTTTATTGCATTTTTACATTTTTGCTATCATATTTTTAATTTCAGGAGTTCTTTGTGTGTTTATATGTGTAAATATGTGTATTCTGTCTTTTATTATTTTAAAAAATAGCATTTTGTTCTTGTTTTATGGATACAGTATATTCTCCCTGCATGGTTTTTCCATGCTGCCTTTTAAAAAAGTTTTTTTTTCCCGCTCCGTGTTCTATGTTAGAAGCTTTCCTCAGATGTTAGGTAATTCCTGGTTAAAGAACTAAGAGTAGCATAAACAATGAGTCTTGGAACACTGAAAAAATAAAATTAAATTTAAAAAAAAAGAGTAGATGTTTAAAATCCTGATTGGATATGCTGAACCTAAGGTGGGCTTGTAGATTTGAGGTTTACTGTAGGTGATCAAATGAATTGTTTGCTGGTGAACCATCAGAATCAGTAGTGTGTTTTTTGTCTTGAGCTAGAGGTAGTCCCCCAAAGAGCACCCTTCCAATTTCTTGCACAAAATGGAAAAGGTCTGGATGAGAGCCATGTAAGAGAAGGAGTGGTGCCTTAGCCTACTTGGAAGGCTTTAACAAAATGCCACATGCTAGGAATCTTATAAACAACAAAAAATTGTTTCTCATAATTCTGAAGGCTGGGAAGTCCAAGATCAGGGTGCCAGCATCATTATATTCTGGTGACAGCTTTCTTCCTGGTTCATAGGCATCATGTTTTGTCTGTGTCTGCACACAGTAGAAAGGGTTAGGGATGTTTCTGGAGCACTAATCCCATATACCAAGGCTTACCTTCATGATTTAAACATCTCCCAAGCGTCTCACCTCCTAGTATCATCATCATTGGAGGTTAGAATCTCAATATAAGAGTCTTGGAGGAACACAAACATTCAGACCATAGCCAGTGGATAGTGTCAGCATCCAGCTTTTGGTGTATATTCGCTTTTTTGCCAGGTTTTTGCCACTCAGTCCCTAGACCATGACTCTCTGTTTTGCTCACTCACAGAATAAACCCTTATCTTCAGGCAAGGTAAGGGAAGAGTAGTTGGTAAGTGATGTGGAATGTTGGAGAGGACTTAGGTATCTAACTATGTACCCCAGTTTCCTCCTAAGTTCAGAGGAAACTTTTGCTGCCATTTCCTGGGTCTTTTGTGGTTTCTGTGGTATAAATAGGGTTGTTTCTCTACTTTTCCTCCAGTTAGGACTGGGCTTTCTTAGTTTGTCCTATGTCCCTTAACACTTAAGCATCGACTTTCAAGCTTCCAAAATTTGTTGCTGTTATTTCCTCTCCAGTTTTCTTTGTATTTGTGGGTTTATTTAAAAAGAAAAAACAAACTTTTTTTCCTGTTTTCTTTTTTGGGTAGTTTGAGTTAGGGTTTTGGGAAAAGCATATTTACATGTATATGTTAAATCTGCCATCTTAATTCTAAATTCCTAAATCTTCAATTACTACTCGCTGTTCTAAGAAGAGTCAAATACAAACAGAATATTGACCATATTTTCTTTTTTAAAAATCTGTGTTTCTATTATTTAAATAATAAATGATATTATCAACTGTATTTTCTAGCAAATACTCAAACTTTACTAAATTTTTTAATTTTTGATTTTGAGAATGGATTTATATGTCTCTGATGAATTTCAGGAAAATGTGCACAGAGATGAATGATTGAAGTGAATTCACTGAGTGTGTGTTTGCATGTGTGTGATGACATTAAGTTTATTAGAAGCTATAAATGTCATAATATAGGTTAAATTTATGCCCTTGTGACAAAATATACTTTCATCTTACATTTATCCCTCACTAGTAAACATATAGTCAGAACTTGATCTGAACACATTTTGCTGAAACCAGAGACTCTATTTTATGGAGGAAAATTTATTTCAGTTGTTAGCAGAGCACTTATCCTATCTTTCCAAGTTTTCTTATCCTAACTTTCCAAACAGGAGGACCCTCCCCCTCCGCCATCTTCTTTCCACATATACCTTTCTAGAGAAAAAGCTTTCACTTTAAATAGAGACAAAACTCTGTAATTAGTCATAGAAAGAGACAGTGCTTACATTTTCCTTTCAAATATTATTATTCTGGGATTCTGTGGTAATTCTTTTCATTTGTAATCCACTCCAAGAGTTCAAAGTTTTCAAGATTCTTGATCATAACACTTCTTATGTGGGGTGGTTCAAGCTGGTGGTGTAGGGAAAGCCTGAACTTGCCTCCTCCCATGGACACACCAAATCTACAGCTTCCTATGGAACAGTTCCCTCTGAAAAAGACCTGAAAACTAGCTGAACATCTGTACCACAACAATGGATAAAAAGACCACACTGAGATGAGTAACAGAGGCAGAGACATGGTCTAGCCAAAAGCCTCTGGTGTGACAGCCCACAATTAGGAGGAATCTCACAATACAGACCTTCTCCCTGAGAAACAAGGGGTTTGTGCTCCACCTCAGTCACCCCAACCCTTGGGATTTGCACTGACTTGTGCTGGAGAGATGAGCCAAAAATTGTCTGGCTTTGACAACCAAAGGGGTTTACAACTAGGAGCCCCAAAGGGCTATAGGGAACATAGAAATTCTCTTCTTAAAGAACTTAGGCACACACTCACTCGCCCTGGGACCCAATTCAAGCAGCAGTTTGGAAAGCGCTTAGGCTATGAAGGAGATTAATTTGCTGGAAAACCAGGGGCTACTTGGGTCTCTTTCAGGGAACAGAGGCACTGGTGGGTGCCAGTTTTGCATAGTACCTTGCTAGCACTGGTAGGTGTGTGCAGTCACAGCACTCTCCAGCTTTCCTACTAAACCTGGGGACATACCATCTCTATATTGTACTGCCCCCTTGCTGAAAGCATCTGGTGTGCCCCAGCCTTGCACTCTCTTTCTGCCTTGCTAAGTCAGAGGGCACATCCATCCCTGAACTTTCCTGCCACCTCGCCAAAGCTGGCAGGTATGTGCAGTCCAAACAGAAGATACCCTTTTATCTCCTGGCTCTGGTGGCCAGAGGGACTTATGTTTCTAGCCCCACAGGCCTGAAACATTTGGAAAAACAGTTCTTGGCAGGTCACTTTCCAGATAGCAGACTGAAAGATACCCTTAGTCTTCCAGTAAAAAAGCCTATTTATTTGTCCTGGTGCTTCAGTCTGAGGGGCATGCTTCAGGTTTACTACACATCTAGAGGCTATGGAGGTACTCTCAGGTAGCATAGACTGGGGATGCCATCTTTGTGCTCTCCCTTGGCCTTGCTACTGCTCACTGGAACTTCTCCAAAAAGAGCTTATAAACTTGTTTGAAGCCATGATTTTTGCAACTGTTACTCAGGGGACATCTCCAGATTGCCAGGTCTGGAGGCCCATGGAGGTTAGGACTCTAACCTACATGTGGTATAAATAGGGTTATTTCTTATAGTCCCAGAGGATTGTGTATATATTTATATTTTAAAGCTTTTGGCTGAAGATTTGACTTCCAGTGAGTCTGAAACTAGGTGCTGACTGAGATCCCTTTCTTTGGAACACTGATAGGTCCTGGCACACCCTCAATATTTGGGACCTATCAAGAATGAATCAGGTTATTTGGAGAATTACAAGGTTTAAAAGACAAATCCAGAGCTAGGGAAAGGTTGAATGATAAGTTTCCTGTACACAGGTCCTCTCCTACAGGACTGGGAGAGGTAGATATTATGTATAATACACAGAAACAAAGAGTGAGGCAAAATGAGGAAATAAGAATATGTTCCAAATGAAAAAAAAAAAAAAGATAAAACCCCAGGGTGGGGGGGGGAACACTTAATGAAATGGAGATAAGTAATTTACCTGATAAAGAGTTCAAATTAATGGTCTTAAAGATGCTCACCGAACTCAGGGGAGAAATGGATGAACACAGTGAGAACTTCAAGTAATAGAAAGAACATGTTAAAAAGTACCAAACAGAAGTCACAGAGCAGAAGAATAAAATAACTGAAATGAAAAAATGCATTAGAAGGGTTCAATAGTAGACTCAATGAAGGAGAAGAAAAGATCAGTGGTGTGGAAGACATGGCAGTAGAACTCACCAAAACAGATCAACAACAAGAAAAAGAATTTTAAAAAGTGAAGATAGATTAAGGAACCTATGCAACATCAAGCCGAATATCATTTACATTGTAAGGATCACAGAAGGAGAAGAGAGAGAAAGGGGCAGAAAAGTTATTTGAAGAAATAATGTCTGAAGACTTCCCTAACATGGGGAAGGAAACAGATATCCAAATCCAGGAAACTCAGTGATGTCTAAATAAGATGAATCCAAAGAGACCCATACCAAGACACATTATAATTAAAATCTCAAATGTTAAAGAAAAAGAGAGAATCTTATTTATTTATTTTTCTTTTTTTTTAGAAGAGAGAGAGAAAGAGAACAAGCAGGGGGCAGGGCAGAGGGAAATGGAGAGAGAGAGAGAATCTTAGGTAGGTTCTACACATAGCACAGAACCTGACATGGGGCTTTGATCTCATGACCCTGAGATCATGACTTGAGGGAAAATCAAGAGTTGGACACTTAACTGACTGAGCCATTCAGGCACCCCCAAGAAAAAGAATCTAAAAGCAGCAAGAGAAAAACAACTTGTTACATGAAAGGGAATCCCCATAAGACTATCAGTTGATTTTCAGCAAAAACCTTATAGGCCATAACAGAGTGGCATGATGTATTCAAAGTGCTAAAAGGAAGAACCTTCCAATCAAGTATACTCTACCAAACAAAATTATCATTCAGAATTAAGGAAGAGAGGAAGAGTTTTCCAGACGAAGGAAAGATAAAGGGGTTTATCACCATTAAACCAACCTTAAAAGAAATGTTAAGGGGCCTCTTTAAGCTTAAAAGAAAAGTACTAACTAGCAATGAGAAAATATATGAAAGCAAAAGTCTCACTAGTAAAGGTAAATATGGAAAAGTAGTAGATTATTTATAAGGCTAGCATAAAATTAAAAGTGCAAAAGGAACTATAGTTACAATAATTAGTTAAGGAACACACAAAATATGAAAAATGTGATATCAAAAACAAAATCTGGGAGGGGAAATGGGAGGGGGAATAAAACTGTAGGGTTTTTTGATGCATTCAAGCTTAACTTGCTATCAATTTTATATGTGTGTGTGTGTGTGTGTGTGTGTGTGTGTGTGTGTATATACTGGAAAAAGATGTTCCATGGAAGCTAGAAGAGAGCTGGAATAGCTATACTTATACCAGACAAACTAGACTTTAAAAGGAAAAGGCTGTAATAAAGGGCAAAGATGGACATTACATAATGATCAAAGTCAAGTTCAGGAAGAAAGATGCAAGATTTGTAATTGTGCACCCAATGTAGAAGCACCTAAATATGTAAACAAATATTAATAAACCTAAAGAGAGCAACTGACAGCAATATAACAATAGTAGAATACTTTAATTCCCCACTTACATTAAATAATAGATTACCCAGACAGAAAGTTAATAAAGAAATATCAGCCTTAATAGAAATATTAGGCCAGATGGGCTTAATAGATATAGAGAGTATTCCATTCAAAAAGAACAGAAGGCGGGGCGCCTGGGTGGCTCAGGTGGTTGAGCGACTGCCTTCGGCTCAGGTCATGATCCCGGACTTCCAGGATCGAGTCCCGCATCGGGCTCCCAGCTCCTTGGGGAGTCTGCTTCTCCCTCTGACCTTTTCCTCTCTCATGTTCCCTCTCACTCATTCTCTCACAAATAAATAAATAAAATCTTTAAAAAAAAAAAAGAACAGAATGTACATTCTTCTCAACTACACATGAACATTCTTGAGGACAGATCATGTGTTAGGCCATAAAATAAGTCTCAAGAGGATTGAAATTATATCAAGGATCCTTACAACCAAAATAGTATGACATTAGAAATCAATTACAAGAAAAGAACTGGATAATCACAAATATGTGAACATTAAATGACATGCTACTAAAAAGCCAACAGGTCAACGAAGAACCAAAAGAGAAATTAAAAATACCTTGAGGCAAATGAAAATGGAAATACAGCATACAATGGGAAATACTAAAAGTCTATGGGATATAGCAAAAGCAGTTCTAAGAAAGAAGTGTTCAGGCCTACCTCAACGAACAAGAAAAACCTCAAATAAAACAATCTAACCTTACATCTAAAGTAACTAGAGAAAGAACAAACAAAGTCCCAAATTAGTTGAGGGAAGGAAAAAATAAAGATCAGTGTGCAAATACATTAAGTAGAGACCAACAGGACAGTAAAAAAAGATCAATGCAATTAAGAGCTGGTTCTCTGAAAAGATAAACAACTTTTACTAGACTCAATAAGAAAAAAAGAGAAAGCACAGATAAATAAAATTGGAAATGAAAGTTGGTTACAACTCATACCACAGAAATACAAAGGATCTTAAGAGACCATGATGAACAATCATTCACCAAAAATTGGACAGTCTAGAAGTAATGGATATATTCCTAGAAACATACAGTCTTCCAAGACTAAATCATAAATAGAAAATCTGAATAGACCATTTACAAGTAAGGAGATTGAATCACTTACATGTGGAATCTAAAAAACAAAACAAATGAACAAACAATAAAAGTCATAGGTAAGAGAGAACAGATTGGTGTTTCAGACGAAAGGGGGCTCGGGAGGAGACTGGCAAAATGGGTGAAGTTAAGAGATACAAAGATACAAACTTCCACTTATAAATAAGTCATGGGAATGTAATGTGCAGCATGGTGACTGTTGTCAATAATACTGTATTGCATATTTGAAAGTTGCTAAGAGTAAATCTTAAAAGTTCTTTTTTTGTTGTTTCTTTTTTTAAGATTTTTAAAATTTATTTATTTGATAGACAGAGATCACAAGCAGGCAGAGAGGCAGGCGGAGAGAAAGGAGGAAGCAGGCTCCCTGCTGAGCAGAGAGCCCGATTTGGGGCTCGATCCCAGGACCCTGAGATCATGACCTGAGCCAAAGGCAGAGGCCTTAACCCACTGAGCCACCCAGGCGCCCCAAATCTTATAAGTTCTTATAAGAAAAATACTTATATATGTATGTATATGTATATATATATGTATGTGTATGTGTATATGTATTTAGGTATGTATATGTATATATAAATACTTTCTACATCCTACAACAAGTATTTTGTTGAGGGTGAGTATGGAGTTGGAGAAGTGGAAAGAGGAACAGGAGAAATTGCTGGTAGGAATTAGATGAACCTTTACTACAATGAGTCTAGAGTTGACACAGTTTTTTATATCCTGGCTTAAAGGTTTTACATGTAGAATAGTCACCCACTCATACAAAGAAATATTACACAACTATAAATTGTATTTCTGATTTTGACCAACAATCTCAGTTCTATAGGCTGAATTGTGTCCCCCTAAAATCTACATGTTAGAACCCCTAGTGTGATGGTATTTGGAGAGGGGCATTTGGGAGATAATTAACTTTAGATGAGATCGCGGGGTGGGATCTCAGGATGGGATTAGTGCCCTTATAAGAAGAGAAAACAGAGGGCATGCTTACTTTCTGTCTGCCACATGAAGACACAATGAGAAGGCAGCCACACGCAAGCCAGGAACAGAGTCCTCACCAAAACTCAACTATGCCGGCACTCTGATCTTGAATGTCCAGCCTTCAGAACTGTGAGAAAATAATTTCTTTTGTTTAAGCGATCTAGTCTATGGTATTTTATGGCAGTCAGGCTGGTAATACACTGGAAAATTCTGTAATTAGTTATATGGGAGATATCTGGCTTCAACTCATTCCTACTCCAGATATATAGCTGGGGATGTTTTCTAATACTAACCAATTCTATATTTTTTTCCTTATTTTTTTTTATGTTCAGTTAGCCAGCATGTGGTACCTCATAAGTTTTTGATGTAGTGTTCAATGATTCGTTAGTTGCGTGTAACACCCTGTGTCATCACAACACATGCCCTCCTTAATACCACACACAAACTGGCTGTTCAGTAATTCAGTTCATTTCTGACACTACCTGGGGTTACCAGCAGATCCCCCAACGTACACGGGCTCAGTCTACAGACCGCCCTCACTTCAGATGCCAGTTTCAAGTTTCAGACCAACCATACTTCTGACCAACTAGCTATAAATCAGAGTTCCCATGTCCCCTTTACAGGTTCAGTAACTTGCTAGAATGGCTTACAGAACTTAGTGTCAGTGAGAAAAACATAGTGTCTTGCTTGGCACCAATGCAATAAAGAATTAAGAGATTGGCACCCAAAGTGAAAGCAAAAAGCTTTATTAAGGACAGTAGACTCTCAAGGTCAGAACCTGGGCAGATCCAGAGGTTGCAACTGCTGGAGGCTACAACTGCTGGAGGCTACAGGGGTCCTTTCCTTTTGTGTGAGCAGGGTCTTGTGTCATGGACAGGAGGATTTCTGAAGGTGGCTGCTTCCAATCATTTGGGGGACTGCTCCCACAGCTTTGGAGAGGGAATTTTTTTTGCCTTTTTAATTTTTTATAAACATATAATGTATTATTAGCCCCAGGGGTACAGTTCTGTGAATCGCCAGGTTTACACACTCCACAGCACTCACCATAGCACATAGCCTCCCCAATGTCCATAACCCCACCACCCTCTCCCTCCCCCCTCCCCCCAGCAACCCTCAGTTTATTGTGTGAGATTAAGAGTCTCTTATGGTTTGTCTCCCTCCCGACCCCATCTTGTTTCATTTATTCTTTTCCTACCCCCAAAACTCCCCACGTTGCATCTCTATTTCCTCATATCAGGGAGATCATATGATAGTTGTCTTTCTCCGATTGACCTATTTCGCTAAGCATAATACCCTCTAGTTCCATCCACGTCATCGCAAATGGCAAGATTTCATTTCTTTTGATGGCTGCATAGTATTCCATTGGGAGAGGGAATTTTTGACCATACAGTGTTGGTACCAGAACCGTCACGGCAGCCTTCCTCTATTGGTGCAGGTGGGAGGGAACTATAACTGCAATGCGAATGCATTATAATGAGTCTAGTGGTATCCTGAGTCAGAGGTAGAAGAGGAGAGAACCCATGCCCTGCAGCTGTAGCTCTTGGTCTGTTAGCCCCATGGTCTTAGAAGCCACACAGTCAGGATGTTATGCCCTTAGGCTTCTAATAGTGTAACCTCCTTATCAGAATCCTTGGCTCTAGCTCAGGTCTAGCCAACTGGCTACTCTATCATTCCCTATTCACGGACTCGGGACTCTGTAATCATTCAGGTCAAGGGATGAAGTTCCAGTTCCATAGGGTGTTCCTTCCACTGCTCATATCTAGCTTCTATCTAACATTGGGAAAACCCCTTTTTACTTTTACCAATTTATTATGAAGGATACAACTCAGGAACAGCCAAGTGGAAGAGCTAAGCAGGGAAAGCATGGGGGTTTGGGAGGACACAGAGCTGCTATGTCCTCTCCAGCGCACCACCCTTCCAGCAAGTGTATGTGTTCACCAACCCAGATACCCATCAAATCATCAAACCTTATTGTTGAATAATTTTTGTAGAACTCATCTCTGGCCCTCTCCCCTTCCTTTCAGCTTGGGGGTGGGGCAGAAAGTTTCAACCTCTTATCCCTTGGTCTTTCTGACGACCAGCCCCATCCTGAGCCTATCTAAGGGCCCTACACTAAGTCACCTCATTAATATAAACTCAGGCATGACCCCTGCAAAGGGGCTTGTTCTAAATAGCAAAAGACACTTTCGTCACTCAGAAAATTCCTAGGGTTTTAGGAGCTCGGTGCCAGGAATCTGGAACAGAGACCAAATACAATTCTTTATTCTACTTCACCTTTCAAAGGTCATATGTTTGTGGGTCAGCTCCTCAGTCATTCATCAGGTATGCAAAGAAGGAAGGGAGACAAAAAAACAAGTAAGCCACTGTGGTGTGTCAGGGTGCTTTTTTACTATAGATGACAGAGAAATGGCTTAAATAATAAGGAAAATACGCTATTAGGGCAAAAATGCTGTGCCTTCCTCTGCCACAAATGTCAGCATTTGGAGGTAAAATAATGTTCACCTTTAGAGGAAATGAGTGGGTACATGAGCTCTGCTACAGAAGAACTTTGGCCCCCGCGTGCTGCTTAAAACACCTTGGGCAGTGATATTTTTTGGCTGGTGAGAAACTAATTAGAAGATGGGACCATTTTACATAGTCTTGAAATGACCAAGAGTTTCAACAGATGTTTCGGGGAAAATGCATACCTGGTGCTCTTCCATTAGCCAATTACTTTGTTGTAACTGTCACAGGCTCTTTCGTATAACAATTATGAAGAATTATGGCCCAACTGGCAACTCAAATGTACATTGTTTAGCTCAATTGGAGGGGAATTTGGTGGTAATTATAGGCTCAGTTTTTGTGTTAAGTCTTGAAAGGAAACTATCAGAACAGTTGAGAAGACTAATGAAAAGGCAGAGGCAGACCACATTCTCCGAGAAGCTTACCTAGTAGTCTTGTAGAATCATACACACACACACACACTCTCTCTCTCTCTCTCACTCCCACACTCCCTCTCACACACACACATTCTGTCTCTCACACACACAGACAGACACACTTTCTGGCAACATAAAACCAAAAACTCCCCAACTCCAAGACAATTTAAACAGAAATGGAGAGGTAGAGAAAGAGTAAGGAATAAGCTACAACATAACCTGAAGTACCGAAATTTAAAATTTATAACACTTTTTAAAACATTTATAGCATTTAAACATTGCGTGAGTTCTTTTTTTTATTTTTAAAATTTTAGTTTTTTAATTTCTTTTCAGCGTAACAGAATTCATTTGTTGAATGAAATGAAATTGTTGAATGAAATGAAAAAAAATGTGTTTTTGCACCACACCCAGTGCTCCATGCATTGCGTGCCCTCCTTAATACCCACCACCTGGCTCCCCCAACCTCCCACCCCCTGCCCCTTCAAAACCCTCAGATTGTTTTTCAGAGTCCACATTGCGTGTGTTCTTGATGGCCTCTTATGATTTCTCAACAGTGTTTTGCTTTTTAGGATCTCTTTTTGTTTATTTAAAACATTAGCTTATATTACATAGAGGAATAGTTTTAAAATTGAATTTTTTAATAGAATTACTAGTTTGGAAAAAAATTCTTATTGGAATCCATAGCACCTCACTCTCTTAAACAAACAAACCTGAGTTGCAATTAAAAAACAAAAGTGTAAGCCCTTATTAACACTGTGTGAGGCTTGATTCTTTTAAAGTCAAATAATTAGTTTTTATTTAGTGATGTTAAGGCTTTCCACTATTAAAGTTTTAATCAAATTTACAGAATTTAGAGAATGTCATATGGATTATCATTATGCACGGTAAAAAAAAAAAAATCCCATTATGTATCTATAGGCTTTTTTCTTGGAAGCTGGCGAAGAATTTGCTTTTTCTCTCGCAAACTCCAAAGCATTGTAAGTCATTGAAAGCCAAGCATTCAGTACAGTTTCAGTTTCCATATTTCCTATCAGTCCAGCCAAGAGCCATCCTAGGCAAATGGAAAGAAAAAGTTTATTTCTGGAAAATATGAATGCATTCTTATACTTGTAAATATTTTCTTATCCCATATTTCTTATATTACCATCAATTAGCATGGGTCACATTGACTTGTGTTTATAAACCAGCTCTGTCATTTTAGACCAAGATGAAATATTCATTCATTTTTTTTAACCGTCTCCCAATGTGATATTATATTTAAAATAAAGAACATCTGGATATTCGCAATTGGAGAAGTCTTCATACTTTTAAAATATGACATTCAATAAATAGTTCTCCTTTCACTGTTAAGTAGCAATCAGCACGTCTCAGACATTTGGGTAGGTTTTTTATAAAAAACATTTGCTTTTTATATCATTTAAAGCATTTTAGTATTTAAAGCATTTTAGTATTATAGTTAGGGGATGCAAAAGCAAGTTGGATTTCAGGGGGGAAAATCTAGAAGTTTGTAATACATTAGGAAATTATGCCAACATGGTTAAACCTTAATGAAGAATAATGGTCTTTTTTCTTTCTCTGGTTTAGGCCTCGAGTGGGTCAAGCGTGAGCGTGGTGTGACAATACTGCCCCCTACTGTAAGATTTTGCCTGGCCCTGCCAAAGGAACATCAAGGGAAAAATAGGAGAATCCAACAAGAGTCTGGGACGAGTATATCTTATTACATTTGGCATTTTAAAAGTGTATTCCGACGAACAGTTCAGGCCCCTTAAATGCAGGAATCTAGGGTAATAGTACAATCTATACTTCTGTTTCTCAGTTTGTTTTCTTTTGAATTAATGTCATTGCCACTCTGTTCCTTTGAGTTAAACAGAGGAAACTTCCCTCCCCTGACATACTTTGAGATGATGGATCTTATTCGGGTTTTGTGAGTGTGTTTTTGTTTTAATTAGTGCTGGTTTCAAGGAATTTTGCTTCTTTGAAAAAAGCACACAGGGTATCTTTGAGGCCACAAAAAGAATGATGCTTCTGTCCCTCTTCAGTGTAGCTTTGGTATTTTTAATAATAGGAACAAGTCTTGTGGTAAAGTATATCAACTCAAAAAATCACATCTTGGAATTCATCCAGTCTTAAATCTAACTGTCTGTAAACAACTTTGTGTTCTTTTCTGTTGAGCAAATCTACAAATTCATGTGAACAAGACTTTGGCATAAATAAGATATAGACTCCCTCTATTTTTTTTTTTTTTGAGATGAAATCTTTTTCTCTTTTTTATGGTTATTGCTTTAACAAAATGATTTTGATGACATTTCTTTTGCCAATGCATATTTTCTGACATTAAAAAACAAATCAAAAACCACTTATCATATGAATCATTGTTAAAGTCAGCAGTAATCCGCTGTGTAAAATCTCCCTGTAAAGACGCAGAGGCTGGGGGCTTAAACCTGGAGCACATTAAATTAGTTCCAGTCTCTCGCGAATGGGCTTTGCCTGGCGTGCTTAGGCAGGCAAAACGGAAACAGGCAGTTTATAACGAGAAGTCTGCTTTAAAAACCATGGGGTTCATTGGAGAAAGATTTATATCCCCCAACTTATATAAACATTACAAATGTGGACTGCAAGGAGGAGGGAAACCTTATCGAAATCTCTTGAAGAGCTTTTTCATTGTGAGTAAAATGGACAGCTTGCACTGTTGTTTGAAGATATGCCAGCATTTCGACAATCATCTTTTTCACTGCTTTGCCTGATTAAAATGTAGCATTGTGAAGACTAACCAGACCACCTACTTTTAATTTACTTTCATGACGAGACCATGTTGGCATCAAAAGTAGAGCCAATAAACTCTCTGCCAAGGGAGAAAATTGTCATTTCAGGATTAAAAAAAGAAAAAGACAATATAATTATCTAAAGTGCTGGGGTAAGGGGAATCTTAATGTCAGTTTATATCATCTCCTGATTCAAAATGATTTTTATATATAAACTCTATCTTAGATATCATGTTATCTTTAGGATTATAATAGAACACAGATGAGGCTTGAAATATTTGTTCTAATAAAATGAGAATGCCTGCAAGGAAAGATTACCATTTGAGATTAGAGTAGCTATTTATTTGATATTTCACATATGGTGATTTTAGGTCCATGAGCTAAATTTTTGTTTTCCTCTCACTTGTTTTTCAACCTCATTTTTAATATCTTGAAAATTGCTGTAGAAGTGTACTTTCCTTTGCCCCAAATATGCCAAACACTTACTAAGACTAAATTATCTTTTTTTTCTTTAGACTTGTTAGTGATAGCTACTATTTGACCAGTTTTAGTCACAATCCAGGTTGTACTGAATTTGTTTTTCATAGGATTTCTTTAGCCTGACTAAAAGATAGCACTTGCGTTTTTAGCATACTTAGCTGGTTCCCAACATGAGGTTATTTCAAATGCATCTTAAGAATCAGGACTGATGTAAGAGGTGACATGGTGAAAGCAAAGCCAAGACATGCAGGAGGGCGGGGCTTCATATCTCAGGGAGCTCTGACCAAGAAGGCTAGAAGGGGCTCTTTGCCCACCAGGACTATTAGCTGTGACTGCAATTAAAGATAAAGGCAGTTTTCTGAAAAGGAAGAATATTTGTTTGACTTCACCAGGTGTGCCGAAATGGGAGATGTGATTAGGTCCAGCATGAAATTAGCTCTCTGGCTAACAACAACAACAACAACAATAATAATAATAACAGAATTAAGAATAATGTTAGTGGGTCTGGTTTGTTAAGCTCTTATATGCTATACACCATACTAAATGCTTTATGTGTATCATTATTTTTTACCTTGGCAACAACTTGATTTCCTTTTGGTTTTGTTTGTTTGTTTTTTGCAATAACTTGATTTCTTAAATGAGGAATCCAGATCACAGAGGCTTGGAGCACATGCTTTGGGCACAAAACCGGTCATTGAAACCAGGCATTCTGACCTAGAGCCATGCTCTTAGCCCTTTACCATGAATTTTTCTTGTTTTTAAAGGTGCTTGGGATTTCCATACTTTATCTCTAACTTTTAATCCTCTTAATGCCAAACCTTGTCCAGTTTAGATGCATGGACTTTTTAATCAGCAGCTGTATGTGTACCAGAGCCGTAGTACTCAGATCACTGCCCCTGAGCATGACAACAGACTCTGGTGTTGTGACTCAGGATGGAGGCAAAAGGATCCAGGATAATTTGTGCTCAAGGCTGTCAGATAGTGATGAGAACCCTGGTCAAGGGAGCCTGGTGCTCTGTATGGAGGGATTATGATAAAGGATGATTCTTCCTAATCTGTAGCCAGTCTGTGATCTGTCCTTCCAACAACAAAGTTATTTTAACTCTGTAATATTTTCTAGTGATAGTTAGAATTCTACTGTGGAAGGCCCTTAATTTCAAGGATAAATTGACCTGAAGTTAAAGGCAATATTCATAATCACTTAAAACTACTACTTCCTTGGTTAAGTAAAATTTTGTTGGCAGATTTAACTTACGTACCTCTGTAATATGAAGGACAGAATATATATGTTATTAGAATGGATTTTCATAACGAATAGCAACCAATCCCCAAATGTAAGGCACAAATACATCACTAACAATAACATGTAATTTTAGGTTCTAAAGAGGTCATGATAGAGAACAGTGAATTTCTTCTTTACTTTATGTTATTGGAGTAAGGCATTGACCTAGAGAAAGAAAAACCCAAAAGTCATAGCTAACATAATGGTAGTAATAGTGAGACAAAGAAGAGGAAGAAAATCCTACTCTTGCTAGGATGTTTACCTGAGAGGTAAGGATATACAGACTATAATTAATTAAAGGGGAAATAGAATTGTAGCTATTACATTTATCATATTTAAAATGAAGAAGGTGATCAGTAAAGAAACCGAAGTTGTAATATAAAGGGATGGTGTCTATATGTGTGGGGCTGGATATGTGGGTGTGGGTAGGGATACCAGTGAGCTAAATTCTAGTCTGTCATAGTAGGAAGCCAATAGATAATGTCAAAAAGCAGATTTATAAAAGAAATGGTATTCTTATAACTCATTATTAAATTACTTGATAATGATCCCCAGATAAACTGAAATCAAAAATCAACCCAATGTGGTTTGCTCTGAGAAGCAGGAGCCAGTTTGGGTTGGGGGTGGTTGGGTGGTGTGTGAGGCAGAAGATTGTTGCTTTCTGTTACAAACCTTTCTGTGGTATTTGAACCATGTTCATGTTTTACTTTAGTAAGAATAAACACATTTTTAAGACGCTAGTGAGAGAAACAAAAGAACACTCGAGGTTCTGCTTTAAAAAGAGAGAGAAGAAGAAAAATCTCTTCACGTACCCCATTGTTCTTTCCTTTCCCCTCTCTAACCAGGGATCTGAAAAATTCAGTAGAATACAGCACGGGAGTAACTGTTCTTGGTTTTGTTTAGTCTCAAGAGTTCCCTTTGTTGGTAAGGTGAAGGTTTCCAGAGAAGACATTTTTCAAAACTGTTTGGTTAATTAGGCCAGCTTTTTTGATGACTAAATAAACCTGACCAAACATGACCTGTGGACCGTTTGATTAATTTTGGTCCCAAATTACTGAGGTCCATAGATTTAAGTGATGGATGTAGTGCCATGATGCCTCAAGGACTTCCTAGATTATCTTTGCCTTTTCGTTACCATTACCGGAATGTACTTATATTCTCTAGGTCTGTTTCTTTGTAACAGATAATCACAGTAACCTTGACTGTCTGGAATCTTAAAGCTGGTTAACCACTTATGAAATCCTGCTATGGTCTCTTTGGAGGTGGTTGGTAATCCCAGCTCATTACATACTTTTTTGTATCAGCATTTGTCTTAGTTTCCTTTGCCGACTATTTTTGCTCATTTCTTACCATCATCTTTCCTAGATAGACCTTTTTAAAAATCATATATATTGTTCCTGAAAACCTTATTTGGCTGAACTTGTTTGACCTTAAACTTATCTTTAGTTCTCAGGAAATTTAGTCATTTCCCAGTTAAGCAACCTGACAAGTTAGATGTTATTTATGCTTATAGGCTTTTAAAATAAGGAGATGGTTTTCAGGGTGTATGTGTATACATATGTGTGTATAAATAAACAAACAAATGTGTGTGTATGTGTGTGTGTATATATATATTTCCTGAGTATGTTGTTTTAGGCTTAATAATTTCTTTTGTTAACCATTAACCATAAATAGAAAATCAAGCTTTCTCAGTATACCATCCTTAAAGATTCCCATAAGGTACGTTGTTTTATAATATTTTTAAAATGTACTCTCCTATCCAAAGATTAACATTTACTATATGGTGACACCCTTTTTCTGTAGAGCACTTTTACATCCTTATCCTGTTTATTATCACAGCAACCCTGCGATGTAGGCAGGGGAGGACTCATCATCCCCATCTCATAGACCAGGAGAGGAGAAGGTGAGCGACTTGCAGGCGGTCCCACAGTGTGTGGTAGAGCAACAGTTCAGCGCTCCGAACTTGACTCATGTTACACTGCGACAGGATTTAAATCTAGTGCAGGAGCCATGGATTTAATGAAATAAGCAGCAGAAGGCAGCAATCAGGGCTCATGCTTAAGAGCTATAAGGAGTTGTGTTGGGCTGTGCAGAGCAGGGCTTTCAAGATCACCAGGAGCCAGGCAGCTAATATAAAGGAGGTGTAAGATGATGGGGAGTTTCAGGGACAGTCGTGATGCTGGCAGCAGGTGCCCAGAGCAGGCACTGGCTCTTTAGATCTTCCTTTTATTCAGCAGTTTCTCCTCTGTAGGGCTTAAGCTTGCAGATTTTTAAGAGAAGTTAGAAAGTTTGGATTTTTTATGGGAAATTTCCCAATTTTCAAACACCCTTCTTGCCAAACAAAATATTTGACTCTCGGGCCTGTAACTTAGGACCCCTTACCTAAATGTTTAGGCACTTAAGAGGGCCAGTGCTGAGGCTACTTCAGGGGCTGAGCTCACCTTTCCTTGTACCAGGGGTGATCTTGCTTGCTGAGGAGACCAGGAAAGGGGTGTTCTTGGGACAGAATAGGTCACAGGTTGTAGACCTGGGACCTTGTTGCCTCCAGGAAAGCCCTTTCTAAGTGGTATTTTCCGATTTCCCTATGGAAAAACTTTTTGAGTGACAAAGCGTAAGCCTATTGTTTCCTAGATATTTATTTATTTCTGTTGAAAGGCCACACAACAATGGTCATTTTTTATGTATCTCAGAAAAAATAATTCATGAATATTTTCACACTTAATTTTTCTGCTAGTAAATACTGGTCAATTTTATATTTAATATTGTCCTAAATCCAAAACAAAATAAATGCAAACCTTATACTTTTTGGTTATCGGCAAGTTTTTCTGTGATAACATAGTTTTGTTCTTAAATAATTTTATGTGTCTACTTTTGCTATGTTGGGGACCTTTTTATAGCAACTCTGGTTTTAAAAATATTTATAGCAACTCTCCAATCTCAACTTCTGGAAGAGTTCACAGGCATAACCTGTTATGGTTTATTGGATTGGAAAATATTCATATTTAATTTAAGTTGAATCAGAGAACTTAATAATCCAGTTGTGGTTATATTGGTTCATATGTCTTCACTCATTTATTTAGTACAGATTATTTCTCTGGCATTGGGAGTTGAACAGAGAACAACAACAACAACAACAACAAAAAACAGATCTCTGTTCTCCTGGAGTTGATCTTATAGCTTGGAGAGAGAGATGATAGAGAAAATAAAGAAGTTAAACATGTAGTGCATTAAAAGGTCAAATGGTACGTAATAGGAAATATTAGTGGTGGAGAAGTTTATAACTGTAAATAGAATGTTCAAGAAGGCCTCACTGAGAAGGTGAAGAACATTCGGGCAAAGAACAAAGAGAGTAAAGGGGTAAGCCATGTAGATCATCTACAGGCAGAGATTATAGCAAAAGCAAAGGTCCTGAGGTGAGAGGTGCCAGCTGTTTTCAAAGAAGAACAAGGAGCCCTGTCTGGCTAGAGCAAAGCAGGCATGGGGAAGAGATGAGATCAGACAGAGTCTGTAGGATCTTATAGGCCATGATAAGGGATAAGGACACACATGCATGCGTGTGCGTGCATGCACGCGTGCACACACACACACACACATACACAATCATCTGTCTCCACTAAAATTTCAGAGCTCTTTCCCTTGTTGATTAAAAGGAAAAGGCCAGTGATTAGGGGTTATTTTCCATTATTAAGGTATTCTGTGCCTATTGGACATTGGGCTAAAGAGAAGATGAAGAAATTGGTTGGCTATATTAGGAGCAATTCAGATTAATTAAGCGTTGGAATATAACTCCAGAATCTCTCATTTCCCACGTAGAATTGACCCCTCCTATGTATTTTCATATCATGTTGCTGATACCTTTATTATAGCATTAATTTTATTGGTTATATTAAAAATAAGTCCCTGAAGGATGATTTAATTTGCATAGTCATTTTCCAGCAAATATTTATTGAGTGATATTATGTGCCAGGCACTGGACTAGGCTTTGGGGTAAGAAGTAGTGTGCACTTAAGGATATAGCCTACAGATTCTAGCACAATGAAGGTTACACAGATGTGCTTGGAGGTAGCATAGAATAGTCTCCTCCAGTCTACTTTTTTTGTGTATCCAAAAGGAATTTAGGTAGCGTTATGGACCAAATGTTTATGTCCTCCCTGCCTCCATTCATATGATAAAGACCTAAAACCCTCAAGGTGATAGCACTTAGAGATGGGGCCTCTTAGAGGTGATTAGGCTTGGATGAGATCATGATGGTGATACCTTCCTTATTAGGATTAGCGTCCTTACCATAGAGACCTCACACCATGTGAGAACACAGCACGAAGCCAGAAAAGTCTGCAAGTCAGGAAGAGGACCCTAATGTAACGAGACCATGTTAGCACCCTGACCTTAGACTTCCAGCCTCTGGAACTACAAGAAATAAATGTCTGCTGTTGAGACCAGCCAGCCCATGGTATTTTGTTAAAGCAGCCCCAGCTAAAATATGTAGATAACCATCCAACCTTTCACCTTTATTTATTTATTTATAAGATTTTATTTATTTATTTGACAGAGAGATCACAAATAGGCAGAGAGGCAGTCAGAGAGAAAGGAGGAAGCAGGCTCCCCACTGAGCAGAGAGCCCAAGGCGGGGCTTGATCCCAGGACCCTGAGATCATGACCTGAGCCAAAGGCAGAGGTTTAACCCACTGAGATACCAGGCACCCTCACCATATTTATTGTCTCCTTTTGGTTTCATGTAACAGAAATTTAAATCAAATGGTGATGAATGGTTTCAGGCATGGCTGGCTCTAGCTTTTTTAAAAATAGTTTATGAGGAGACTATTTCTCTTTCTTGGTTCTTCTCCTTTCATTATTAAAGTTTAGGTAGATTCTTCCCAAGTGATAGCGAAGATGTTGCCAACAGCAATAGGCTTATAGCCTCTCCATATGGAACTAAAGAAGAAAGAATGCACTTCCTCCCCAGGAACTTAAAGAAAATTTTCAAGCCTGATGATCTTTGCCCCCAAAGAACATGACTTGGGCCAGTGGCTGCTGAGTATTTGTTCTATGTAGGGGAATGAACATATTTCGTGACCATTTGTGGGTTACCCTTCAGTTCCTGAAGTTAGCAAATGAGTTCAACTCCACCCATATGAGCCAAAATGTGAGCAGTAGTTCCTCAAAGGAAAACTGGGTGTTGCTAACCAGAGAAGGGGGGTGGATGCTCAGCCGGAAAAAAAACAAGTGACCAGATCTGGGGTTAGGCAATGGATAGCAATTTAAGCAGTTATTCACATAGCCCTATTTTTTGTTTTTAAATAATTTTGTGTTTAGTATTTACTAGATGAAGTGAAGAAACTTCACTTGAATCTATTCTCTCATTGGTTTTAAAGAGTCACAAGTCTATAGGCTGCTTTTAACTCTGTAACACTATGGCTGTTCTGTTAACTCCTGGGATCTTTGTTCAGTAATAGTTGTGAGAATTAATCAATGTACCATCTAGAAACACAGCGCTGGGCCTGCTCCCTCTTTTCCATGGCAGGCGGAGAGGTGGGGGTAAAAATGTTTGTGTTCAGACTGGCTTCATTATGAGGTTGGACTTTTCTTAGATTTATTAGGAAGTTGGAAAGCCATTAAACACATGCACACGCACCATTTTTGAAGCATGAGGACTTTCTCTTATTGCCAATTACAAACTGGTTGAACAGATTTTTTTCCCCTTCACTGTGACCAAGCATTTGAATCGTCAGCCAAGAGGTCCCTTTAAATTTGCAGCAAACAATGAGTTATAGCATAGATAAACACATACTGGAAGTGTTTCTAGAATTATAACCATACAGATCACTAAATCTTCCATAATTAATGTTTGTTTTTGTTTTTTCTTTTTGCTGCTGAGTAAGCATGAGATTAAGGTTTTAGCTTTATCCCATACTGCTTAGTTTTGTTTTGTTTTTGTCCCCCCTAATGCTGTTCAACCATTAAGCATATGATGTTCCTTTGAGTTGCTTTGGTATTTAATTGAACTTTTCCACTGAGCTCCTTGAACCGCTTGCACACCCACAGAACCTGAGGACTGATGCTCATTATCGTACGCCTCTTCTGAGAGCACAGTGCAGCCGCCGTTGAGGATATGTTCTAGAGTCGGGGTATCCTGAACAACGGGGCAGGACTGTCTCCTTCTGTTTAATTTTTTCTATTGGAAAAAATAATTTTTATTATTTTCTTAATTACAAAAATATATTTATAATAAAAATGAGACAATGTTGCAGCTTCCCAAAGTCATGTATAATTTAATTATCTAGAGATAAACAATGCTAGCATTTTATACGTTTTCTTTCAGATCTTTTTACTCTATTATTGTTGCTTTTACTGAAAGTGGAATCATGCAATAATGTTGTTCTGTCATTTGTATTTTTCACTCATGGCACTAAATATTTTCCATGAGATCACAGTATTTACCACATTGTAAAGGTATTGTAATTTATTAACCATTCTTGTTGTTGAATCAGTAGGTTATGTCCAGTTTTTCACTCTTATAGGCAAAACTGCTGTTAATGTATTTGTGCACAATCAATGACTATTTCCTTGGTATAAATACCTAGATTTCCTAGGTCAAAAGTTTTGTACACTTTATGGCTTTTGTTGCATCTGGACAATACCCTCTAGGAATGTGTCAATTTAAGCTCCCCACAAAGCTCTATAATTTGCCATTACTCTATACCAACATCAGTATTGCTGATTTAGTGTGCAAGATTTTTATTTTATTTTAACAAGTACCTTCTAGCCAACTGAGGCAAACATTTCTTTATGTTTGCTCATTTCATTGTCTGTATTCATATTTTGTGAAATGTTCAATTATACTTTCCAATTTTCTGTTGGGTTTTCATCTTCTTGTCAGTTTGTCAAAGTTCTTCATATATTTATGATATCCATATTTTTTATCCTATTTGTTATTTGATATTTATTTATTTGTATTGTAAAGAATACAATGACTGTTTTTTATGCAATCAAGTCTATCTTTTCCTCCTTTGTCTTGTTTTTCAACATTTATGGAAGATGCAGTATCAGACATTATTGTAAGAACTCTAGTCATTATCTCATTTGATCCACCCCACAAGTTGTATGAGTCGACTATTATTATTATCATCACCCCCATTTTACAGTAAAGAAATTGACTCCACAAAGGGCAGTTGGGAACTGGATCCATGTCATCTGACTCCGAGCTGGCTCTCTTGACCATTGATCTAATTCCTCTCTTCCTTGATTTTGGTCTTGATGTCATGTTTAGAAATGCCTCTACTTCTCAAGATTATGTAAACATTCACCTGTATTTTCTTTCAGTATAATTGTGGTTTAATATTTACCTATTATCTAATTTAAATGCTTTTATCCCATAATCCCTAGATCTCTTTTGTTCTCTCATCTGCAGACACAGAGAATGACTGCTTATTCCTTTCTTATTCAGGTTCTCTTTGTTTTTAAAGCTACTGATAAATTCTCTAATCTCACAAAACAAACTGAGGGTTGCTGGGGGGAGGGGGGGTCAGGAGAGGGTGGTGCGGTAATGGACGATGGACATTGGGGAGGGTATGTGCTATGGTTAGTGCTGTAAAGTGTGTAAACCTGGTGAGTCACAGACATGTACCCCTGGGGATAAAAATACATTATATGTTTATAAAAAAATAAAAAAATTTTAAAAAAGCTACTGCTAAATTCTCTTCTCCTTCCTTCTCCTCTTAATGCCATGTTAGTTCAATAGACATTTGCTGGGCATGTATTTTGTTCCAGAATCTCTTAGACAAGGTATGGATACAAAAATGGATAAGGCAGAATCTACCTCTCCAGAGCTTGTGATGTAATGATAAGAAGGAGAAACTTACATAAAGAACTTTAAGGTAACCCGATGATGGGTATTAAGGAAGCCACATGCCACATGCTGAGCACTGGGTGTTATATGCAACTAATGAATCATTGAACACTACATTGAAAACTAATGATGTCTTATATGTTGGCTAACTGAACATTATAATAAAAAAACCATGATAAGTCTTATAAAAGAGAGACAAACAAACTATTGGGAGGGGAGAGGTAGAAAATAATTTGAATTGGTGAAGAAAGAAGGAGTAATTAAGGAAGGACTTGTGAGGAAGTGAAATTTAAATCAGACCTTGAGGGATGGGAAAGACTCAGACTATAACACGAGGCTGATCATAGAACCATTTCGTAGAGCTGTTGTAAAGATCAAATGAGTTAATACATGCAAAGTGTGTAGAACAGTGTCTAGCAGGCAATTAGAGCTGAGTCAATGTTGAGCATATAGTCTTTACGATCACCTCTGGAGCAAAACCTTGGAAAATGCTGATAGTAGAATAAGCCCTATCTTCTGGATGTCTATTTATATATCAGAGTATCCCTCTTGATCTTTTGTGTTAGTAGTTGCTGGTTTGTATGTTTCATGATTTTCTGCCATGCTTTCTCAAAGCTATTCATGTTGCATTTGGAGGAGGGCAGGCTGTTTCTAAAGAAAAATGAGTTTAATTAACTTGACGCCAGTTTTACTAACTTTTATATATCATGCTTTTGTTACAAATTAACCATAGACTTCTGTTTAATTAAGAGTCTGATGGTCTCAAAGATGATAATCACAATTTGAGTATCTTCAAACAGTTGTGTGTGTGTGTGTGTGTGTGTGTGTGTGTGTATGCGCACGTTATTTATATTACTCTTGGTAACTAATACGATAGCTTAAAATAATATACTGGAATCATTCAAGTGTAAGTCAGACAGTGAATAGAGCTTTGAAAAACCGAGTTTGGTACCATTGCTTTTGGGTCACTTGGGTACTTGGGGGACTCTCCTGATTGGAGGTCATCCCTTGCCAGGAAGCAAGGAAGCTCCATCAGAGGTTAGGAAGCAGGAAGCTCTAAGCTCAGAATGCCATCTTGGGAACAGCACTGTAGAGCAGTCTGAACCCTGGGACCAGAACTAGCCCAAAGAGATGATGACTGCTAAGCCCATCTCTATCTTACCTTGAGAACAGAAGTCAGTCCCCACGGCTTGAGGACAGGCTATAGGCAGAAGTTCAATGTGGATGGACCAAGGGCTAGTTGCAGTTCTTAATGATCTTTAACATTTATGGAGCACTTGAGCGGGACCCAGTGAAAACCCCAACCATATCCCTTCTTCTCTTCTTTCTATCCATGCTCTCATCACTCACTTCCTCACTGGAACTGTCATTGTACAAGATGTGGATTTGGGGAGAAAAACACAGAACTATCACTAGCCCATAATGGTACTTTTATAGGAGTAAGAAAAGGCTGTTCTTCCTCAAGATACTCTACTGCTTCTGCTAGAAAATTGTCATAATCAATATACAAATCTATGATGTTTATTATTTGAATTGTGGTGCCTTTGGTGTATAGTGTAGACCATGTGGTACTATTCTTAAAGTAAAGCCTGCATGTTAGGAAAGATGGGAGGAAAATGATAAAGGCCATTTGAAGATAGTTTCATCCTTGTAGTCTTTTATCTTACCATATAACCTTACCTCCTCTGTTCTCCAGGAGAGGCACAGTTGACATTCTGAACTGCAAAGTTCTTTGTTACACACAATCGCCTTGGGCACTAAAGGCAGTTGTGTGTAACAAACCACTGGCCCCCTTTTCCTCTTCCTACACTAGATGCCTGCTCTGTTCCCCTGTTATTGTGTCAGCCCAAAACACCCACTCCTGTTTCCAGATGCCCCTAGAGGGACATTCAGGTTGAGAACCTGTACCGTGGCCTCACAGCATTAACCTTCATTCTCCAGGATGCCGTGTATAAAAGCTTACCCTTCTTGTCACCCCCTCTGTGAATATTTCTAGTTTTCTGTCTAGACAGAAATGATCCTCCCCTCTGTGCTCCCACGTAGCACCTTATATTGACGTTTTCTGGGTAAATAGCATACTACCTTGGGGTTGGGTTTGGGGACCTATCTTTATTCCCCCATTAGACTTTGAACTGTATGAGGTTGGAGATAATGTTGTCATCTTGGTATCCATAGAGTCTTAGCACAATCCCTGCATCTTCTTGGGAAGGTTTTCCTCCCCTTTATCTACCAGGTCAACCAAAATTTTTAAATCTCAAAAAACTTATTTTAATTTATGAAAGCATTTTGCTTAATGAAGTACCTCTTGGAATCAACCAAATAAAGGCATAATGTATTATAACTCAAAGTATTTGGAATTGCTTCTGTAGTATATGTAAAATGTTAGTTTCCTATTCAGACCAGGATTTTCAGGTCTGCTGGACTATTGGTGCTAGTGTAAAACAATATTATTTTAGGTCAAAGTTACCATGGTTCTCTACCACTTAATGTAATAAGATAAGATGTTTTGTGATATGGTTCCTGTGTAAGTGACTTGTCTTAAACTTAATATTGCAAAGGATTCTCATTTCTTTTTTTAAAAAAAGATTTTATTTATTTATTTGCCAGAAAGAGAGAGAGAGAGAGAGAGAGAGAGAGAGAGAGGGAGGCAAAGTGGCCGCAGAGGCAGAGGGAGAATTAGGCTCCCCGCTGAGCAAGGAGCCCGATGTGGGACTCGATCCCAGGATGCTGGCATCATGACTTGAGCCAAAGGCAGCCGCTTAACCAACTGAGCCACCCAGGCGTCCCAAGGATTCTCAATTTCCAGAGAATTTTATCACTATCCATACCTCCCTTTGTGTTGAGAGTTCCACTGAGTCAGCCCCTGAGGCCTAAAGTAAGTGAAGAATGTTTTTCTGTCTTCTCACTCTGTGATGTGTGAGACTCAGTTAACATGGGTAATGCTCACTGGCTTTGGTTTGGGGAGAGCATTTTTATATTTCATTTGATTTGTCTTAAATGCCTTTTTTCCTAGCAAGACACAGGTCAAATTCATCACAATAAATCCCTCTGTAAAAAGAATGCTTGCTTATCCAGAAAGTTAATTTTAGCTGCTATAAAGATCATTTCACGGATGGCCACAGGGTATCTTCAAGTAAGAAAAAAGCTCCCAAGCTTCTGCAAGGACTCATGGTAACAAGCAAAGGCTGTTCTTTCTGCTTAGCACTATTGCCACTTGACAAGAAACAAATAATAAATATACAAGTGAGGCATTGATGACTTGACTTCTCTGGTGCCCAAGTTTGCGTAGGCTTGGGTACTGCACTAGCCATCTGGGAAAGTCTTTGGACATATGGGGTGGACAATAGTTCAGTTAGTTAAGATACACCTTAGGTTGCTATAATAAAAGAATTTAAAGTACAATAGGTACAAGCAAGATAGAAATTTCATTCATTCTCATGTAAAAATCCCTATCAGTGTTCAAGGGCTAGTAAAGCAGCTTCTTGATGCTTGGGGGCCCAGACACCCTCAATTTGGTTGTTTTGCTGCACACACTTTCATTTCGCGGTCTCACATAGCTGCTCCAACTCTTGCAAGCATTTCCTTATTCCACAGATCAAAAATAGGGATCGAGAGAAAGTGATGAGTACAATATGATTCCTTTAAAATTGTGACCCATCTGTCGCTGCAGCTCAACATTCCACTTGTCAGACCTTAGTTGCTTGGCCATACCTAGTTGCAAGGGAGGCTTGGAAATGTAGTCTTTTTTCTGGGTGACTGTGTGCCGGGCTAAAGAGGTGGTCATGTAACCAAATGAAGAGGAAATTGAATACTGGGGCGCACAAAACGAGGTCTGCTAAAATGGTTCTTGCTATTACCTTTAGTACTGAAAGTCAGTGAAATGAATTACATACTTCAATGAAACATTCCTTTGGAGTAGAACCCTTTTCGTAGCTCATTTCATAATCTTTTTTTAAATTTCATAATCTTTGAAAGGTATTTGTTACATCAGGTAATGCTGATGGAATTAGCCACGTCATTATCTTTGCTAGATCAACTGCGCTAGCTCAGATTAACTGCTGTGTGTGTCAGTGTTGTGTGAATGGGAAGCCAGAGGCAGGCAGCCTGCCATACTCGGTCCACTTGCGGCTGCAGAAATGGAAGCACTTTGTTCTTATAGGCGTTGTCTTCTCCAGACTCAGTAGTCTTCCTCATCCTAATAGCCCACATGTAAGGGAGATAGAAGACTTCATGAGGCCCAGAGTTTGGGTACATTCTTATTATAATTCTATTAAATGTTAGTTTTCATTTCTTAAGATTTTATTTTGTTTTGTTTTTGCTCAATTTACTCTGACTTCCAAAAAAGAAATCTTAATCCCCTCTCCCCTCTCTTAGTTCACTCTGTCTCTCCTACAGATTTTGTGTGTTCTTTCTTTTTTCTGAGAAACTTTACTTGATCTCCCGATTCTGGATTGAGTACCCCAGATGTCTTCAACCATAACACCAGGAATGCCATTTACTGTCTTCAGACCAACACTCTGTATTATAATTATCTGTTAGTTATTATAATTATCTGTTAGTGTTATTATCCCCTACTAGACTCTTGAGTTATGCAAGGGATGGACCTTGTTCATTTAGCAGTGTTTCTCCTCTGTCTAGCACACAGTGCCTAGACACATTTGTTAAATAAAGGTAAGCATGAATGGACAAAGAAAAGGAAGAAGAAGGAGGAAAGGCAAACAAAAAGAAAAGAAGAAATAGAAGAGGAGGAAATACATTTGATTTCATTTATGTTGACACGTTTGACTATAGTTTCTATCTGATTCAACCGCTGGCAGCCTCCTCACAGAGCAGTCAGACCAGTCATCTAGAAGGCTTTGTCTGTCAGATGCCTACTCTCTTAGCATGATGGTCATTCCTTTTCTCCCTATTCAGTTCCCTCCTCTAAGCTTATAGTAGGAAGCAGAGACAATATAGGGTGTGGTGGGAGTGAGAGCATTTCTGTGTTGGCTCACTGGCCTGCTGGCCAAGGTAAGAGTTCCATTTCCTCCCCAAGACATCTCATCAGTTCATTCCCAGGGAGCTCCAGAAGGCTTAAGGAGTGTTTGAGTAATTAATATTAATTAATATAAATTTCCTTTGGCTGTTACCTGTACCCTCAAGCATTCCTAATTTAAAAATCTACCTAGTAGTCACAGACTTAACAAAATATAATCTTTTTAAAAATTATTTTTCATTATTATGTTTGAGTAGCCAGTATGTAGTACATCAAAATATATTCTATTTATGCTTTAAGTTGCATACCTTTTTTTAAAAAAAAGATTTTATTTATTTATTTGAGAGAAACATAGCAACAGAGAGAGTGAGAGAGAGCGAGAGTGGGGAGGAGAAGGAGAAGCTGGCTCCCCACTGAGCAGGTAGCCTGGGATGCAGGGCTCCATCCCAGGACTCTGGGATCATGAACTGAGGCAAAGGCAGATACTTAAGCAACGGAGTCACCCAGACACACCGCAGACTTTTGAAAGTTTTTTTTATGGGTGCATTTATTTCTAATTTGACTGTGTTATTTAATTTAAATCTAGACATTCAATGATACATTTTATTATAGTGCATTCCATTATTATCTTCAGGATTGAGGGCTCTTTCCCAGTTTAAAATGCCTGCTCTGTAAAATAAAGTGAAAAGAATATAATTTGAATAGATAAGAATAATTGAAAGTGGGCTATTTTGTGGAGGGTAGAGAGATATGCAGAACAGGATGTGTGGAAAAACCATTGCTATGGCTATAAATTCACAGTCTTGGTGATGGATTCTTTTTTTTTTTTAATCAACATATAATGTATTATTTGTACAGGGGTACAGGTCTGTGATTCATCAGTCTTCATAATGCACAGTGCTCACCATAGCACATACCCTCCCCAGTGTCGATAATCCTGGCACTCCATCCCTCCCACCCACCTCTCCTTCAGCAACCCTCAGTTTGTTTCCTGAGATTGAATTTCTTATGGTTTGGCTCCCTCCCTGGTCACATCTTGTTTCATTTTCCCCTCCTTTCCCCTCATGACTCTCTGCTCTTACTCTCAAATTCCTCATATCAGAGAGATCATATGATAATTGTCTTTTTCTGGTTGACTTACTTCGCTTAGCATAATACCCTGTAGTTGCATCCATGTCATTGTAAATGGCAAGATATCAGGCGTTTTGATGGCTGCATAGTATTCCATTGTATATATACACCACATCTTCTTTATCCATTCATCTGTTGATGGACATCTAGGATCTTTCCATAGTTTGTCTATTGTAGACATTGCTGCTATAAACTTTCAGGTGCACGTGCCCTACAGATCACTACATTTCTATCTTTAGGGTAAATATCCAGTAGTGCAATTGTTGAGTCATAGGGAAGGTCTATTTTCAACTTTTTGCGGAACCTCCATGCTGTTCTCCAGAGTGACTGCATCAGCTTGCATTCCCATGAACAGTGTAGGAGGGTTCCCCTTTCTCAGCTTTAGTGATGAATTCTTAATAAATAATTAAGGAAGCTAGGACTTTGTGTTGTGGGATTGTAAAGCTGGAACTAAGAACCTTGAAATCCTCTTGTGCATTGCTCCCATTTTACAGATGAGGGGAGAGCCCAAGTCATACATTCAAAGTCACTAAAAGTGATTGTCTTTCTTGCTTCTTATTTAAAACACTTATGGCCTGTAATCATGTGGCCTGATGAAATATTCCATGGGGGGCCAACTTAAAGATGCCAAATTCTTCCAAGTTTTTGCTCTTTTTTCACCTTTAATCTTTTTTTAGGGAAGAAAACTCTTAAAAAAAATACACAAACTAATAGTAAATATAATTCAGATTCATGGTAGTATTCCAGTCAACTTTGTAGTTTATTTCAATCTACAAAGAATGCTAAAGAAAATGGAATGATTTCATAAGAACATAGTTATCATATAACTCATGAACTACTTGCAGATTAAACCAATTATTTAGTCTCACTTGACATGCAAATGAAATTTTAAATTTAGTAAGATTTGGGGAGTTACATTTAAATAATTTGGAAAATATTACAAATTTGTCTCTAGTGGATTTGCACATCTAATTTCTTCGTCCCTAAAAACAGGAAATTCAAAAATGCAAAGCAAGCTAAAATATATCACATTACATGGCCTTAAGTAATAAAATTTATTTCTGTACTAATAATATTTGCTTTTTACTTAAGCAGAAAATAGGTTAACTCTAAAAATGACTTCAAGTTTTTGCTACGTGTTAGTTACCTTATGAGTTCCTGAATTTCAGTTCAAATTCCTGTGCAATTCTTTGGGGATAGCTAAATATACACAGCCATTGTTGGGGAAGAAAGTTTGCTTTGCAGTCAGCAGAATAGGCAACCCCAAAGGCAGTTGAAATTGGAGTGGAGGAGGAGACTTTTTCTAGTCAGTATGGTACAATGGTCTGTCACAAACATGCAAAACAGTCCTCTGTGCTGCACAGCTTAGGCAGCAACATTTGCATGGATGATATGATCTTTATTATAAACAAAAACATTCCACACCAGCTAGACTGAATAAAAGGCATTTCTCTTGACTGAGAACAGGGGTGAGATGTGGGGGTAGGGACTCGCTGTTTCATATTAGCAGATGTTTTTCACTTTGTGGCGAATTTATTCTCCCACCCCAGAGTTCTAAAAAAATGAAGAAATAAGCCAATTTCAGATTTCTTTACCGTGAATCTTGTTTCATTCTTCCTAGTGACTAATCGTTTAATTGGAGTAGAGATGGAAAATAGAACTGATTTATTAAGCCAGCATTTTCTAAACACTTTAGGATGTGCTTGGCAATGTGATAGGAGCTAAGTACACAAAGATGACTGGTACTCAGGACTTTGACAATATTTTTTGTTCTACCATATCCAGCTTCTATTGTTGCCATTGAGACATCTGTAGTCACTGTGATATAGTTCCTTGGAATGTGATCCATTTTTCTTTGGCTGCTTTTCAGATGTATGGATATGTGTGTGGGGGGAGGGATTTATTTGTGCCCCTGTGTGTATTTTTTACAATTTCATTACAATGTTACGGTGTCCAGTTTTGGATTTCTTTTCATTTGCCCTCCTTGGTAGATTTTGTGTTTTCTGTGTCTGCGGATTTATGTGTTTCTACAGCTCTGGATAATTCTCATATATTATCTTTTCTAGTACAGATCTTCCTCAGCTTGGGCTAGAGTTATGCCCCAACAAACCCATTATAAATTGAAAATATCATAAATCAAAATGTATTTTGATTAATTGGGTGTCCCCAATGAATAAGTTCCTCCACATATAAAAGCATTCCCTTACAATATCATGTGGGCTCTTTTAAATTATAGTTTGTGATAAGGATAATAAAAATCATACAGACTTCTAGTTTCTGTTTTCACAAGTAAGGAACTCAGAAATTGCCACGTTGTCCTAACAAGTAAGAAGCTGAACAGACTTAAAAATGAACTCTTGGATCTACAAGAGAGGAGAGGACACCGGGCAAACTGTCCCTAAGATCGGAGAGACAGCGAGACAAATACAGTGAGTCCCAGCTTCTCAGAGCAGAGACTCACAGTGGAAAATGCCACAAGAACCAGTCCAAGTAGGGAAACTTGAACTGTAATTGATGAATTCCTGGAGGCTTGGTGCAAACAACTCTGAGAGTTAAGAACTCCAGGGGGATCCAGTTTGGGGGGTGGGGTGCCACAGTATTGTGAGATTCACCTCCAGGTGAACTGACTCCATTCACACAGCAAATACAGGAGAAAAATCCCCTCAGGCTTCCGAGAGGGAAAGGAAACTATTTTGAAATATGCCAGAGCACTCTCTTCTTCTCAACAAGGCCTAACCTCAAAGGAAACTAGTTAACCAGAGCCTAACCTGCTGGGGTATTCTTAGAGCCTAACTGGCCTGGGGAAGTGAAAGACACAACTCCAGCCCACTTCAGCCATCCTGTCCCAACTAAGAAGGGAGGAAAAAACCTAAGAAACACTTGTGAAATTTACAGTTCAGAGGCACGGGCTCACTAAAACCCTGAGACCTAATGCTAGGATTATAGAATACTTTTCCAAACCCCACACCTCACTATCACGTTACTAAAGGTCAATTAACAGCAGTTCCTTGTACCAAGTACTTCATATTGGCTATCAAAAAAATTACAAGGTATGCTAAAACGTAAAAAACACAATTTGAAGAGACAGAGCAAGCATCAGAACCTGACATGGCAGGGTTGTTGGAATTATCAGATCAGAAATTTAAAACAACAATGATTAATATGCTAAGGGCTCTAATGGATTAAGTAGATAGCATACAAGAACAGATAGACAGTGTAAGCAGAGAGATGGAAATTCTAAAATGCTGGAGATACAAAAATATTGTAACAAAAATAAAGAATTCCTTTGATGGGCTTCTTAGTAGACTGGATGTGATTAAGGAAAGAATCTCTGAGCTAGAGATATATCAATAGAATCCTTGAAAACTGAAAAATGAAGAGAAAAAAGAATAAAACAAAACAAAACAACCCACCAAAAAACCAGAAGAGAATATCCAAGGACTGTGGGATAACTACAAAAGGTAAAACATGTGTGCAATTGGAATATCAGAAGGAAAAGAAAAAGAGAAAAGAACAGAAGAATATTTGAAGCAGTAATAACTGAGAATTTCCCCCAAATTAATGTCTGACACCAAGCCACAGATCCAGGAGGCTCAGAGATCACCAAGAAGGATAAATGGGGAGAAAAAAAACCCTGGGCATATCATTTTCAAATTAAAGAAATTGAAGATAAAGAAAATGAAATCCTGAAAGAAGCCAGAGGGGAAAAAAACACCTTACCTGCAGAGGAATAAAGATAAGAATTATATCCAAGTTTCCACAGAAACGACACAAACAAGAAGTGAGTGGAATGAAATATTTAAAGCATTGAGAGAAAAGAGCCTATCAACCTAGAATTTGTAACTCTGAAATTTCCCTTCAAAAATGAAGGAGAAATAAAGATTTTTTCAAACAAAAACAGAGAATTTGTTGTTTGTAGACTACCTTGCAAGAAATGATAAAAGAAGTTGTTTAGTGAAAAGGAAAATAATAAAGGTCAGAAGGTCAGTTCCATAAAGAAAAGTTTCAATGAAGGAATAAGTTGAGGTAAAAGAAAAATTCTTATATTTTTTGTTCTTAATTGATGTAAGAAGCAACAGCTTTTTCAAAATAATAGTAGCAATATATGAAATTATATATGCTTATGCATAATTATGCTTATGTATGCTTATATATATAAGTGAGATGAATGATAGCAATGATACAAGTAATGGGAGGAAAAGTAAGAAGAATTTAGATTATTTTGTTATTGTAAGGTACTCACACAACCTATGAAATGGTATAGTGCTACTTGAAAGTGGACTTGTATTAGTTGTAAACTTATATTGCAAATTCTAAGGCAACCACTAAAAAAGTTTTTTAAAAAAGTTTATTCTCTGCTAATAACAGAGAAAAATTGAATCATGTAAAATGTTGAATTAAAAGCACAAATGGCAGAAAAACATTGGAAGACAAAATAGGAAAAAAGCAGAAAGGCATCAAATAGAAAACAGTAATGAATATGGTAAATATTAATCCAGCTGTATTAACAAACACTTTGAATGTCAATGGTCTCAGTGCACCAATTAAGAGAGGTTGTTGGAGTGAATCAAAAAGCGTATGACTCAACTGTGTGTTGTTTACAAGGAGCCCAGTTTAAATATAAAGACCCATGTAGATTAAAATAAGTGGGCGGGGAAAAATAGATCATGCTAACACTATCAAAAGAAAGTAGCAATAATTATATTAATTCCAGACAAAGCAGAATTCAGAATAAGGGATGTTATTAAGTATAAAGATAATTACATCATGATAAGGGTGTCAATTCTCCAAGAAAACATAACAGTTCTTAATGTGTATACACTAACAACAGGTCATTAAGCTACATAAGGCAAAACTGATAGAACTAGAAGGAGAAATATATGAATCCACTATCATAGTTGGAGACTTCCACACCCTTCTCTCAGAAATGGGCAGATCCAGCTGGCAGAAAATCAGTTTAGATAGATAGATAGATAGATAGATAGCTGAACTCTACAATACCATCAATCAACAGGATATATTGTCATCTGTAGACTACTTTATCCAAAAACAGCAAAAAACACATTTTTCCCTTTACATGGAAAATTCACACATGTAAGTGTTGACTACAATCGGGGCCATAAATGTATCTTAATACATTTAAAAGAATAGAAATCATATAATGTCTACATCCAAACCACAGTGGAATGGAACTAGAAATCAATAATAGAAAGATAAATGGAAAATCCCCTAATACATAGAAAGGAAAGAACACACTTCTAAGTAACACATGGGTTAAAGAAGAAATCTCAAGAGAAATTTAAAAGTAAAGCACAACTTATTAAAATTGGCGAGATGCAGCAAAAGCAGGGCTTAGAGTGAATTTACAGCATTGAAGGCATATACTAGAAAAGAAGAAAGATCCAAGATCAGTAATCTAAGTTTCCATTTTAGGAAACTAGAAAAAGAAAAGCAAACTAAACCCAAAGTAAGCAGAAGAAAAGAAATAATAATGAGAGCAAAAACCAATGAAATTGGAAATAGAAAAGCAATAGAGAAAAATCAATGAAACAAAAGCTGATTCTTTGAAAAGATCAATAAAAGTGATAAGGCTATAGTCAGGCTAAGAAAAAGACATAGGACACAAATTACTAATATCAGAAATGAAAGGGGAGACATCACTGTAGATTCCATGGAAATTAAAAGAATAATAAAGGAATACTATGAAAAACTTTATGCCTATAAATTTGATAACCTAGGTTGAAATGGACCAATTTCTTGAAAGATACAATCTGCCAAAATTCACATAATAAGAAATAGATGATCTGAATAGGCCTATACCTGTTAAAGAAATTGAATCAGGGGCACTTGGGTGGCTCAGTGGGTTAAAGCCTCTGCCTTCCACTCAGGTCATGATCCCTGGGTCCGGGATCGAGCCCTGCATTGGGCTCTCTGCTCGGCAGGGAGCCTGCTTCCCCCGCCCCCCTGCCTGCCTCTCTGACTACTTGTGATCTCTGTCTGTTAAATAAATAAGTAAAATCTTAAAAAAAAAAAAAGAAATTGAATCAATAATTAATAACTTTCCAAAATAGAAAGCACCATGCCTAGATGGGTTGACTGGTGAATTCTACCAAACCCTTAAGGAAGAAATTATACCAATTCTCTACAAATTCTTTCAGAGAATAGAAACAGAAGGAATACTTTCTAACTCATTCTTTGAAGCCAGCAATACTCTAATACCAAAACCAGATAAAGATATTACAAGAAAACTATAGAACCATATCTCTTGGGAACATAGGTGTAAAATCCTCAACAAAATATTATTAGCAAATCTAATCCAAAAATGTATAGAAAGAGTGACACACCATGACCAAGTGGGATTTGTTCTAGATGTGCAACACTGATTCAACATTTGAAAATCAATTAATGCAATCCATCATATCCACAGATTGAAAAAGCAGAAAAAATTATATGACCATATCAATAAATATAGAATATCATTTGATAAAATCTAATACCTATTCATGGAAAAAAAGAACTCCCAGTAAACTAGGAAAAGAGGAGAACTTTCTCAATTTGGTAGACTATTGACCAAAAATCCTATAACTAACATCATATTTAATGGTGAGAAACCTGAGGCTTTCCCACTAAGATCAGGTATAAGGCAAAGGTGTCCCCTCTCACTACTCCTTTTTAACATGGTGCCAAAAGTCCATTTCTTGAAATAAGGCAAGAAAAGAAAACTAAAGGTATATGGATTGAGAAGGAAGACATAAAACTGTCATTGTTTGCAGATAACATGATTGTCTACGTAGAAAATCAGAAATAATTGACAAAAACACTCCTGGAACTAATAAGCAATTATACCAAGGTTGCAAAATGCAAATTGAGTATAGAAAGGTCATTTGATTCATTGTATAGTAAAATTGATCTTGAAGTCCCAAAAGTTCATTTTCGCTTTTGTTCCCTTTGCCTTTGGAGACATGTCTTGAAAGAAGTTGCTGTGGCCGATGTCAAAGAGGTTACTGACTATGCTCTCCTCTAGGATTTGATAGCTTCCTGCCTCACGTTGAGGGTTTTTTTTTTTTATCCATTTCGAGTTTACCTTTGTGTATGGTGTAAGAGAATGGTCAAGTTTTATTCTATACATAGCTGTCCAATTTTCCCATCACCTTTTATTGAAGAGACAGTCTTTTTTCCACTGTATATTTTTTCCTGCTTTGTCAACGATTAGTTGGCCATAAAGTTGAGGGTCCATATCTGGGCTCTCTATTCTGTTCCACTGGTCTATGTACCAGTACCATGCTGTCTTGGTGATCACAGCTTTGTAGCAAAGCTTGAAATCAGGCAATGTGATGCCCCCAGTTTTGTTTTTTCTTTTTCAACATTTCCTTAGCAATTTGGGGTCTCTTCTGTTTCCATGCAAATTTTAGGATTGTTTGTTCCAGCACTTTGAAAAATGCTGGTGGAATTTTGATCAGGATGGCATTGAAAGTGTAGATTTCTCTAGGCAAAATTGAACAAGTGGAATTTGAAATTAAAAACACAATACTATTTACATTAACACCCCCCAAAATGAAATATTTAGGGATAAATCCAATAAAATAGTTATAAGATCTATATGAGGAAAACTATAAAACTCTGGTGAACTAAATCAGGGAATAAAGACTCAATACTGATAAGATGTCAGCTTTTCCCAAATTGATCCACAGATTCAGGGCAATTCTAATCAAAATCCCAGGTAGTTATTGTATGGATATTAACAAACAATTCTAAAGTGTATATGGAAAGACAAAAAAACCCAGAATAGCTAACACAATATTGAAGAAGAACAAAGTTGGAAGACTGATGCTACCTGACGGCAAGTCTTAGTATAAAGCTACAATAATTAAGACGTGTGGTATTGGTGAAAAAATAGACAGATTAATGTAACAGAAGAAAGAGCCCAGAAAAAGACCCTTATTAATATAATCTCCTAATCTTTGACAAAGAAACTATGGCAACGTAGTAGAGCAAAGATAGTCTTTTCAATGAATGGTGCTGGAACAACTGGACATTCACACACCAAAAATAAATAAATAAATAAATAAATAAAGAGTCTAGATACAGACCTTACACCCTTCACAAAAATCACTACGTAATGGAACATAAATGTAAATGTAAACTGCAAAACTATAAAACTCCTAGGTGATGAAATAGGAGAAAACCTAGGTGACTTTGGGATGGTGATGACATTTTAGATACGACATCAAAAACACAATCCATGAAAGAAATAATTGATAAGCTATACTTAATTAAAATTGAGAAATTCTCTGTGAAAGTATCAAAAGAATGAAAAGACAAGCCACAGACTGGGAGAAAATATTTACAAAAGATACATCTGATGAAGGATTATTATCCAAAACACATAAAGAACTCTTAAAACTCAGCAATATGAAAGTGGGCCAAAGACACTTCACCAAATGATATACAGATGGCATATAAGCATATGAAAAGATGCTCTACACCAAATGTCATCAGGGAAATGAGAATTAAAATGATGATGAAATAGCATCACCTGTTAGAATGGCCCAAATCTGGAACAATGACAATACCAAATGCTGGTGAGGATGTGGTGAGGAACTCTTACACATTGTTGGTGGGAATGGGAAATGGTACAGCCCTTTTTAAACAGATTAGCAGTTTCCTAGAAAACTATCCCTATTCTTGCTATGCCATCCAGAAATCATGTTCCTTGGTATTTACCCAAAGAAGTTGAAAACTTACGTCCACACAAAAACCTGCCCATGGATATTCATAGTAGTTTTATTCACAATTGCCAAAACTTGGAAGCAACCAAGATGTTCTTCAGTGGGTGAATGTATAAATAAGCTGTGGTACATCCAGACAATGGAATATTATTCCATGCTAAAAAGAGCTACCGGCCCGTGAAAAGACTTGGAGGAATCTTAAATGCATATTCCTATGTGAAGGAAGCGATTCTGAAAAGACTGCCTATTATATGATTCCATTTATATGACATTGCAGAAAAGACAAAATTGTGGAGAAAAAAAAATCATTGGTTGCCAGGGTAGGGAGTTGGGGGAGAAATGACTAGGTGGAGCACGATGGATACATCTCATTATAGTTTTATTCAAACCCATAGAATGTACAACACCAAAAGTGAACACTAAGATAAACTATAGGCTTTGAATGATTATGATGTTCTCACATAGATTCATTCTTGGTAAAAGAAAGTACCACTTTGATAAGTGACGTTGATAATGGAAGAGGCTTTTCATGTGTGGGGGCAGGAGGTATAGGGGAATTCTCTGACTTCCTTCTCAATTTTGTTGTAAACCTAAAACTGGTCTTAAAAATAGTCTTTACACTTACATCTGAGAAATTTTCTGCATATGTCATAACACAATTAAATATCCCCATTAAGAATGGGTCAACCAGGAAATTAAAGAAGAATTGAAAAAATTCATGGAAACAAATGATAATGAAAACACAATGGTTCAAAATCTGTGGGACACAACAAAGGCTGTCCTGAGAGGAAAATATATAGCGATACAAGCCTTTCTCAAGAAACAAGAAAGGTCTCAAATACACAACCTAACCCTACACCTAAAGGAGCTGGAGAAAGAACAACAAAGAAAGCCTAAACCCAGCAGGAGAAGAGAAATCATAAAGATCAGAGCAGAAATCAACGAAATAGAAACTAAAAAAACAATAGAACAAATCAATGAACCTAGGAGCTGGTTCTTTGAAAGAATTAATAAGATTGATAACCCCCTGGCCAGACTTATCAATAAGAAAAGAGAAAGGACCCAAATAAATAAAATCATGAATGAAAGAGGAGAGATCACAAACACCAAAGAAATACAAACAATTATAAGAACATACTATGAGCAACTCTACGCCAACAAATTTGACAATCTGGAAGAAATGGATGCATTCCTAGAGACACATAAACTACCACAACTGAACCAGGAAGAAATAGAAAACCTGAACAGACCTGTAACCAGTAAGGACATTGAAACAGTCATCAAAAATCTCCAAACAAACAAAAGCCCAGGGCCAGACGGCTTCCCAGGGGAATTCTACCAAACATTTAAAGAAGAATTAATTCCTATTCTCCTGAAACTGTTCCAAAAAATAGAAATGGAAGGAAAACTTCCAAACTCATTTTATGAGGCCAGCATCACCTTGATCCCAAAACCAGACAAGGATCCCACCAAAAAAGAGAATTACAGACCAATATCCTTGATGAACACAGATGCGA
>PISX010016057.1:0-47470 GCA_004024625.1 Mellivora capensis
GCATATAAATCATATATAACAGTAACAATTATGTCATATTATATATTACAATTATATAATATTATATAACATATTACCCTGTAGTATATTATCTTATATATTATAATAAATTATAATGAATATGTAAGGAAATTAAAACAGATATTTAATGTAAACTTTAGACACAGACTTGAGCACATTTAGTTCTCTAACGATCACATATGATTAGATAAAGCTGTCCAAATGTGCTAGTCTAATTTGAAGCAGAAAAATATAGCTAGTATAAAGCTCTGGGTACAGTTTCTCTGAATTATTATTAATATCATTATCATTGGCAGTTTTTTAAAAAAGATTTATTTATTAGAGAGAGAGAGAGAAACTGAGCAAGGGGAGGGCAGAGAGAGAGAATCCTCAAGCAGACTCCCTGCTGAACGTACACTCCGACACAGGGCTCAATCCCAAGCCTGAGATCATGGCTTGAACTGAAATCAAGTGTCAGATGCTTAACCAACTAAGCCACCCAGGCACCTGGTCACTGTTACTTTTAAATTTAAAGTAACTGCAAATGAATGAAAGAGTTCTAAGAGCAGTGAAAAGAAATTCCATAAGCCTTTAAACTTCACCTAAATTCAATGTGTGATAACATTTTATAGGATTTGATTTTTCATCTCTTTTTTTCTGAACTTTCTAAGTTGTCAACGTCATGCCCCTTTCCGCTTAAACATTTCTGCTTCTGTCTCCTAAGAACAAGGATGTTCTTATATAACCACAGTGATCAAATTCAGGAAATGTAGCACGGATACAATATCGAGTCTGTATTTTCATGTTATCCATTATCCTAATGATTTCCTTTACTTCCTAGTGCAGGATCCAATCCAGGTTCATAAAACACATCTAGTTGTCATGTCACTTTCATCTGGAACAATTCCTCCGATTTTCTTTTCCTTTCATAGTACTGAGAGTTGTTTTGTAAAATACGTCTCCAGGGCAGAATAATGTTTTTGTCTGGATCATTTTTTCTTCTTCCTCCTCTCCTTTTCTGTGCCAGTTTTCCCATGTGTTACAGAAATTTCTTCTTTTTCTGCCCTCTTGAGTTCCACCAAATCCCAGACACACACATTTGTTCTGATGTGTGCATTGTTCACATCGTAAACTTCTGATTTTTTTTTCCACTTTGCTGGTTGAACCATGGATCAATACCTGAAGAATTTCAATAATTTAGACTTACAGAATGGATTAGTTGGGAAGAACTGAATTCACAGTTGGAACGAACTATTTATTACCATGGACTAATAATGCAGAATAACTTTACACCGCAAAATACAAATCACGGACTTGCCAACCATCACATCTGCCGTGTGAGCCTGGCATTAATTACCAACTGCATCCTAACACTCCAATGAAACTCTCAATGTGGAGGATGAAGATACGGTTTCTGTTCTGCCTGGGTCCTCCTTTGCTGTGCTGGCTTGATGTGGAGCCCTCATGCTGGTTCCTTCCCTTAACAGTAGCACACTGTTGGATCACAGGGAGACTTACTAGAACATGGATTGAGAAGGCAGAGAACTAATTGTTAAGAGACAAAGCAAACTGAGAGCAAGGGGTTATTAAGTGTGCTTCACTTCGGGAGAGGTGAGGCGGGATGGGACACAAAGCATGGGTAGAAGGATTATGCTAAATATAGAAACAGCACTACATGAAACGCACCCGGGAATATAATGTGCTAATTATGTAACAAAACAGTCACTTCAGAGAGCAGTATTATAACCTCTGGTTTCCCACACAGTATTTTCCATCCCTGCCAGTCCAGGAAGCATTCAGCTTAGATACCGTGAACATGGTAATGTACAATGAGATAATACTGGGATATGTGTCCAGCTGGAACACTGCTGCCCTAATCGTATGTATATTTCTGCTAGATAGTTTGATAATTATGTTATATAAAAGTCAAACAGTATTAATGTACATATCTTAGAACTACCCCCTCCCAAAATAAAAGGTTGTTTATAAATGTTTAAACAAGCCTTTAATTCATTAAACATTACTTATGAATTTTTTAAAAGTACTCTCCTAAGAGTAATGGTACTTTGCATTCATCTGCTTCAGATGTCAAAGAGGAGACTTAATGGATCCTAGCTGGGCGGGCCTCATGTTAACTTCCAAGCCCGTGCTGCCACCTGGTGGTCTCTGAGGGCCTCCATCTTGTAGGGAAATGAGTTTGGTATTTCCTGCTGCCTGCTGGACATTACACTGGGAAGTGTGTCCACCTGCAACCCCTTGGTGTCTGACTGTAGACGCCTAATCCTACTTTCCTAGTCTTGCTACTGTTTCTAACACTTGGCACAATGCCTGACATATATAGTGCCTGCCGTAGCAACACCTCTTTGTTGAATGAATGAAGGTCAACCAAACTAGGAAATGTGCCACCATTTTGAATTCTCTCTTTGCTCCCCATTTATGGCCCAAACTCTTTACCCCTTGCTACACCTCAGTTCACATCTTTATAGCTTCATGTCTGGACTAATTCTCACTCACACGTCTCTTCCTCCAACTGAAATCTCCCCTCCTGTACTTCCTGCCACTGTCAGACTTTTCTTGAATGCCAGTAGTTCTGCTTTCTGTAGCAGAGATACAGAAGAAGGTAGTCAAGTGTGACCCACTTTAGAGTCAGTAAATCCAGGTATGGATTCCAACTTCGTCACTTATAAACTAGGGGGATTATGTACAATAATCTTTTTAAGCCCCACTTTCTTCATCTGTAAAATGGGAATAATAATCACTCATTTCAGGTGTATACATAGATGCTTATGAAGGAGGGAGAGCAAGATTATTATTTTTAGATTGCTTCCACTTGGATCATTGGTGAAGACAGAATAATAATAATAATAATAATATTTTTTGTTTGTTCATTTTGTTTCAGGCTGGGGTGGGGTAGGTAGGGTGAGAGGAAGAGAGAGAACCCCAAGCAGGCCCATGCTCAGAATGGGGGCTTGATCTCATGATCCTGAGATCATGATGGGAGCTGAAATCAAGAGTCAGTTGCTTAACCGACTGAGCCACCCAGGTAAACAATACCTTTTAAGGGGAGAATTGTGCTTTTGTTTAGAAAATATCTTGATGTGTCTTTGGGTCCAAAAGGCAAAACTGCTTTTTTCACTCCTTCCCTCACCAAGTCTAGATCTGAATTCAAAGGAATTGATTTTCTCCGTTTAGTGAAGTTTTGAAACCAAGAATCTATAGTCAGTCGGGAAAAGGGACATAAGGTTGAGGAGGTTGAAGTTTGGAGGGAAGTGGGACTGAGTGGAAGACATCTTTGGAGAGAAGAAGCAAAGGCATTAGAAGTAAAATACTCAACACTCAATTTTAGAGTGTTTTCTACTCTGTTCTTCACCTAACACACATTTCCCCCCTAACTTTCAGGACACATTTTCCCCCTAACTTTCAGGACAAAATAGTTTGTGGCTACAATGCATGTGTGTGAGTGATGTTTTCAGGAAGAAAGGAAGGAGGTGTGTCATGAGTGGAATGAAGAGGGCAGAGGAGCATCAACATATACATGGGTAGTTGGGAGGGGGTGACCAAGAGTCAGGGAGAGGGAGTCTGGGCGAGGGGGCAGGAGAATGTAACGCCCATCACCCACTCCCATGCACACACAGTCGGAGAGCCTCCAAAATATTACAGAATGTGTTGGATTTTGCACATTATGAGGGATGGAAACTCAAGGCAAAGGGAACAGACCCAGAGAAACCTGAAGGGCTTGGGACCTGTGTGTCAACTTGTCACTCAAGCTTGTGAGTCCAGTTTACACATCTGGAAAGGTGCCCAGGAGTGTTGACCGTTTCCTCAAGGTTGTACAGAGAAAGGGGCAAAGCTGTGGATTTTGTATTTGTTTCCCCTTCTGAAAACCAGTGCCAGTCTCTCTCTCATTCCTTTTCTTTCTTTTTGTTCTTATTCTTTGCGAAATATTTTAAGAAACAGAAAAAATGATAGTATTATAATATGGGCTATGACAATTAAGGAAATATCAGTGTTTTGCTGTATTTGCTTCAGCAAATCTTTTCGCCTTCTTAAAAGAAAGAAAACATCCAAGGTACAGTCAGAACACCATCCAGGTCTTTCCTTTCCTTCCAGAGATACAGGCTCTGGAAGTTTGAACATATCATTTCCGTATATGTTTTCCTTTTTGCTTTTCTCCTATACGGATGTAACAACATGTGTCAAAAAATGACTCCTGCACAATGCGAGGCCTTGCTACCATCATATTAGGAAGGCCAAGAGGAGCCCCTGATGAGGGCTGGTGACAGTGGCTGAGATTATTAAATCGGGGGCCCACTAGCCTTTAGGTTTAAAAACTAGCCTTTAGGTTTAAAAATTATGGGGGCGCCTGTGGGGCTCAGTCAGTTAAATGCCTGCCTCCGGTTCAGATCATGGTCCTGGGATTGAGTCCCGAATCGCACTGGGCTTCCTGCTCAGCAGGGAGCCTGCTTCTCCCACTCCCTCTGCTGGCCCCCCTGCTTGAGCTCTCTCTTTCTCTCTCTGCCAAATAAATAAATAAAATCTTTTTTAAAAAATCAAACCTTAAAAAACTTTTATTTGTATTTGTGCAATCTGTTTTCCCACTCAATAGTGTTGTATGTATCGTGTTGTTTTTTGTTTTTTTTTTTTAAAGATTTTATTTATTTATTTGGCAGAGAGAGCCAGCACAGGCAGACAGAGTGGCAGGCAGAGGCAGAGAGAAAAGCAGACTCCCCGATGAGCAAGGAGCACGACATGGGACTCGATCCCAGGACAGTGGGATCATGACCCAAGCCAAAGGCAGCCGCTTAACCAACTGAGCCACCCAGGCGTCCCACAAATAGCATTGTTATGAACATCTCTGGTCAGGCTTCTGAGGCAGGGTTTCTGCTGACATTTTTGGACTGGATGATTCTTTACTGTAGAGCAGCAAAGGTAAGGTGCTTAGCCCCTGCACACTAGAGGCCAGGAGCCCTTCCTTCCCCTGACACTCCTCCCCCCTGCAGTGTGATAACCAAAAATATTTCCAGCATTGCCAGATGTCCCCTGCGGGGGAAATCTCTCTATGTGAGAACCAGCGTTCTAGAGAATACGTTCCGAGTAGAATTACTGGAATGTCGAGTGTGCACATCTCCAGCTTACTTTTGTTTACCGCGAGACCATTCTCTAAAGTTGTACCAATTTTACTTCCTCCCACTGGAAAGGGTGCTTACTGTCCAACATCATCAACAACGCCTCACATTAACTTACCCACTGTGGTAAGTCTTACCGCTTTAATTACTAGCTGAATTGCTGACGCCTAGTGCGGTTGAATATTTCATGTTTATTGACCATTTGGGTCTCTTTCTTTGTGAACTCCTACACATATATTTTGCCCACTCATATTCAGTTATTTGACTTTTTCTTCTTAAATTGGTAAGACTAAAAAAATAATCACTGGATACAGAAACAAATCCACCCAACCATTCATTCATTCCATTAGTATCTGTTGAGCATGTACTGTGGGCCCCAAACCATTCTAGGTGATAGGAATAGAGCAGTGAGTCAAACAAAAACATTTCTATTTTCACGGAGTTTGTGTTCTTGCAGGGAGAAACAAGAAGTAAAAGAAACAAGTAAACTGTAGAGCATATTGGAAAGTACTGCCTTCTATGGAGAATAATAATGTAAGAAAAAGACAGGGAATGTCAAGGTGGGGAGGTCACAGTTTTAAATAGGGTGGCCAGTTAAGACTTCATTGAGGAGATGACATTTTAACACAGTTGAGGAAGGGATTTGCAATTACTTTAAACTGATGTTGGTTATTAGGCTACACATAGCTTATCTAGGAATACAGCTCTGCTTTTCATTTTTGAGCATTTTTTTAAAGATTTTATTTATTTATTTGAGAGAGAGAGAGCACAAGTGGGAGGGAGGGAGGAGAGGGGGAGGGGCAGAGGGAGAGGGGCCAGCACACTCCCCGCTGAGCAGGAAGCCTGACATGGGGACCTATCCCAGGACGCTGAGGTCATGACCTGAGCTGAACTCAGACACTCAACCAATAGAACCACCCAGGTGCCTCACTTTTGAACATCTTTGTCACCAGAAACTGTAAATTTAAAATATTTTCTTCTATAGCTTAGGCTTTTGACAAAGGTCTGAAGAAATTCTTTCTCACCTGATGTTGTAAAGATGTTCTCCTATGTTTTCTGAAAGTTTCATGATTTTGCTTTTCACCTACAAATCTTTGATCCATCTAGAATGTTTTTATGGCTGGGATATAGTAGGAATCTAATTTATTTATTTATTTTTAAGATTTTATTTATTTATTTGACAGAGATAGACACAGTAAGAGAGGGAACACAAGCAGGGGGAGTAGGAAAGGAAGAAGCAGGCTCCCTGCCGAACAGGGAGCCCAATGCGGGGCTCAGTCCCAGGATCCTGGGATCATGACCTGAGCCGAAGGCAGATGCTTAACTGACGGAGCCACCCAGGCGCCCCTAGTTCATTTTCCTCTATATGACTAGCACCATTTATTCAATGCTGTATTCTTTCCCAGTTAACTTATATAATGCCCCCTCTGCTATTACAGACATTTACAGAGGGGATGTTATACTTCTGTTTCTCTGCTCTCTTTTCTGTTTTGTTGGTCTGGTGTTCATTCCCATGACAATATGAGAGTTTTAATAAACTGAGGTATTATAATTAAATCAGATATTTGTGGTATGAATTTCCTATTCTGCTGATTTCTCTTCCAAGTCTTGCTTGTTCTCAGTTCTTTATTCTTTCACGTGAATTTTTGGATCGTCTCACCAAATTCCATATGATAACCGAACAAAAATAATCCTGTTCAGATTTTGATGGAGATTTCACTGAAATCATGAAGTGTTGTTTGCTTAATATAAGGAGACTCATGATTTATAAGATAATATGTCTTTAATGACATTCATTTTGGTTTTATTTTATGGCATTTTTAAAAAAGATTTTATTTATTTATTTGACAGACAGAGATCACAAGTAGGCAGAGAGAGAACAGGAAGCAGGCTCCCTGTTGAGCAGAGAGCCCGATGTGGGACTCGATCCCAGGACCCTGGGATCATGACCTGAGCTGAAGGCAGAGGCCTTAACCCACTGAGCCACCCAGGCGCCCCTATTTTATGGCATTTTAAAAACATAATTTTCTTTATTAAAAAATCATCTGTAATTCTTTGTTAGATGTATTCTTCTATACCTTCAAGTTTTGTTCCTAATTATAAACCATCTCTCTGTTTTGAGTTACATTTTATAATTGCATGCTGTGGGTATTTATGAATGCTATTGGGGTCTGTGTATTTTGTTTCTATCATAATTGATGAACTCATAAACTCTAATAGATTTTCAGTATCACCACTTGGAATTTCTAGGTAGCTAAATATAGGTGTTTGAGAATAGTTTTGTTTCAATCTTTGTCCTTTTTGTTATTTTTATTGTCTTATTGTGGCAACAAAGTAGAGTAAAATGTTGACCAAGAATTTTATCAACAACAATTTGACCCCTAAATTTAGAGCAAAAAATTTTAAAATTTTACCATGGAGTTGGAGGTTTGTTGCAGGTTTTCACTGATACATGCTTTAACAAGTTAAGGCAAAATCCTCTATTCTTGACTTGCTAAAAGCTATATTACAAATAGGCGCTGAAGTTTAGCACAGTGAATTTCTGGAATCTATTAATTTTTTTCATATTCACAACTGTGATGAGCCTTACATTTTCTAAGGATATGTTATCATGCTTTCCTAAGAAAACTTCTTGATGGGTGCCTGGGTGGCTCAGTGGGTTAAGCCTCTGCCTTTGGCTCAGGTCATGATCTCAGGGTCCTGGGATCGAGCCCCGCATCGGGCTCTCTGCTCAGTGGGGAGCCTGCTCCCCCCCCCACCCCGCCTGCCTCTCTGCCTACTTGTGATCTCTGTCTGTCAAATAAATAAATAAAATCTTAAAAAAAAAAAAAACTTCTTGATTCTAATGGGTTTCTAAAAGTACCATGTTGGTGACATAATTTATTTGCATCTCTATTCAAAAGTGTGTGTTTTCCAATAATTGTCCTATCTTCAGTGTTCTTGCCTAGTTTGGTATTAAGGTTGTTTCTGTCTCTTCCTCTTTTTTCTACTCAGTGCCATGGTTTATAAAATACTAAGATTTATATTTTTCTTTAAAAACTTAAAATGGAACTCACCTATTAAACAGGGATGATGCTTTTGACTTTTTTCTATAATCATGTTTTGTAAGTTAGGATTTTCTAGAAAACAGCCCATTTTGTCTATACCGTCACATTTATTTTCCATAAAGTTGGTCACAGTATTTTCTTATGCCTTTTGAAAACTTGCTATTGCATTGACAATTATGCCCCCCTTTTCATTAAAAATAATTTTTATCTGACTTCTCTTTTTTCATTAGTCTTCCTCAAGTTTGTATTTCATTAATCTTTTTTAAAATAACAAGAAGTATCTTTTCTTTTTTTTTTTTTTGTTTCTTAAGTTTCTTACTTGCTTGATTTTTCTCTTTGTATTTACTCCATGAGATACTTTAATATAAGCTATAATTTTGGGAAGAAATTCAGAACAAGCTATTCTATAGCAGTACTGTTCCATATGACGTGTGTGATGATGGAAATACTCTAGAATGTTTACCATCTGAGCCGGTAGCCACCTGCCACAGGTGGCTATTGGAGCCCTTGAACTGGGGTTGATCAACTGAGGAACTAAAGTTGAAAGCTTATTTAATTTAAATTCATTTAAGTTCAAAAGTTAAAACTCTAAAAATTAATCTTTTCTTACAATTCTTTTATGCAAACAGGACAATATTTTCTTTACTGTTAGGTTCGTACAAGGTGAGAAATTTATCGACCTAATGAATTGTTCCTTTTATCATTTGTAGTGAATATCTTTATCTCTCTATTCTTCTTGTCCTTGCTGTCTGTGGGTGCCTTTGTGTAGATTTTTTTTTTTTTCTGGTCCAACTTATATGTCATGGCTCTTCAGAGGGGCCCGAGTTGTAGCTCCAACCCTCACTCAAGGATTAGACTCAACTCTCTACACTAACTGGCCTGACCTCCCAGCAGAGTTCCGGGATTAGTATTCAACCTTCATTTCTAGACCTGATTCTAATTGAGTTATGCCTTTTTAAAAAAAATATTTATTAAGATATAGAGTCTTTTGGATCAACACATCCTAGGCCAAGGACTTTGCCTGCTTTGTCCACTCCCATATCCCAAAGCCTGGATGAGTCCTTGGCAAGGAGGAAAGTTCAGTAAATATTTGTCAAAGAAAGACTAAATGAATTTACCCCACCCTTCCATACGGGTGTAGGCATTCTAGAGGGGAGGGACATTCCTACATGTTTATAGTGGGATCCTTTTTAGACTTCTAGTTACCACTAAGCTCGAAGCAGACATACAGCCTATAAAAAATAGGGGTGCATTCATTCTACCAGATCAAGTACTGGGTGACATCCACAAAAAGCCTGATCTAACTGTCCCCAATCCAGTTACCGAAACCCAGACTCCTTCCGTTCGCCCTTCGTCTCCCATTTCTAGCATATTCTTCCTGGCTCCAGCTCCTGTGGAAACCTGACTCTGAAACCCTTCGTCCTTCTATCTACTACTCAGTCACAAATCTTGCTCCTACTCCCATGCAACATGCCTACCGAGCATCTGCCTGAATCCAAGCATCTCAAGGACTTGGTTTTGCTCACTGCTGTGCCCTGAAGCCCAAGGGAGTGCATGGCAAGGGGAGGAGCTCAGTAAATATATGTTAAATAAAATAAAAGATAAATGAATTTAAGCATGACTAATGCTAAAATATCATCTGGTATCAACAGTCAACATGCAATTAGAAGTTTCTGCCTTAAAGTAAAACAAAAATAGCGGAAATAGGTAACTGGAAGCCCGGCTGTACAATTTTAAGTGGTTTTTGAACGTTTTCCAATATGTGATGATGTTTTAAACTCCCAGGCCATGCCACAGTTTCCAACAGAAAACAAAGTAACAAAGTAACAGATAAAAGCTAAGAAAACTAAAATTCTCTGATAAAGGAACAAAAATATCAGGAAAAGACTCTGTTGTAAAATTTAGACACGGCTTTAAAAATTTCATTTTATGGGAAAGGGGGGTGGGGTAATGGACATTGGGGAGGGTATGTGCTATGGTTAGTGCTGTGAAGTGTGTAAACCTGGAGATTCACAGACATGTACCCCTGGGGATAAAAATATGTTTATTAAAAAAATAATAATAAAAATTTAAAAAATATGCAACAATGGGAAGTAGATTATGAACTGTGGTATGTTCATCTCCTGAACATAGTTGTTCAAAAAGACATGTTAATAGGAGTTATAATACCATAAGGACACATTTATTATATAATGAAAAAGTAGGACCAAAATTTATATTGTATATAGTCACAGTTTTATAAATAAAAGGTATAGAGGAAAAAAATAAAAATAAAAAAAATTTAAAAAAAATAAATTTCATTTTAATCCCCAGTTTAAGGCCCAGTTTCCAATTAAAAATAAACAAAGCCCAAAAGTATGTATGTATGTATGTGTGTGTGTGTGTGTACACACACACACAAAATAGGTTTTTTACAGAAATCTTACAGAAATCTTCTACCACATTTTTGGACCTAAAGTAGGGAAGGGGGGTAGAGAGGGAAGGAGGACCTTTTGTTTGGATTTTGTTTAAAGTTCCCTAGCCTCAGTTTCTAAACAAATAAGCAGAGTTTTCAAATAAAGTAAACCACAAAATAGTAGCCCAAAGCCCTAAGGCAAAGTTTTGCTAAATGCTTTAAAAAAAAAAAAAATCTACCAAGCTCAGTTTCCAATTAAAACAAACAATCAGAAGAACATACAAATATACAAACTGATTTTTTTCTTAAAGAGGCTTCCCCTTACATTTTCTGAAACCCCTCAAAAGTTTTTAAAGAACACATTTTTTTTTTTTTTAATGAAGAAGTCTTCTTTTAAAAAATAAAAACCTACCTTCTACTTGGTCAGAAGCCCAAATACAAAGAGCTAACATTGGGTGGGCAAAGTAGGCTTCTCTCTCCTCTGTCAGATTTGAAATCAAGGAACTTGTGAGCATTTGGCAGTACCTAAGGGCTTCTCAGAGGTGAGATCTACAGGGAAGCTTGTGTGCAGTCTTCTAAGGTCTAACTTCCCCGGGGAAATTTTTGAAAGGCAGCTCCAAAGGTGGCAGACAGGCCTCCCCAGCCGTCCCCATACTGCCATATTTCATAATCCCCGAGGAGGAGAAAGTATCCTGAGAGTGACAACAGGGATTTGAAGAAAATATTAGAGTTTTCAGAATCTCTTCATAATGTTCTGTGCTTCTGGGCCCTCCAAAATGATCTGCATTTGACTGAAAAATAAATTTTAAAAAATACCTTGTCTAGAACTAATTCTCAGAATATTGTGGTCTTGAGGGCATTCCCATTGGGAGAGACTAGGTAAATAGGGTAAGTAAATTTTGATGCTTTTTAGTGGAATAGTTGAAAAGCGTCTTATTACTGGGGGTGAGGGATGTGCTAAAAATATCTTCAATGGGGCGCCTGGGTGGCTCAGTGGGTTAAGCCTCTGCCTTCGGCTCAGGTCATGGTCTCAGGGTCCTGGGATCGAGCCCCGCATCGGGCTCTCTGCTCAGCAGGGAGCCTGCTTCCCTCTCTCTCTCTCTGCCTGCCTCTCTGCCTACTTGTGATCTCTCTCTGTCAAATAAATAAATAAAATCTTAAAAATAAAAATGTCTTAGTATTCTATTAGCTTTTCCAGCTAGAAATCTTCCTAGGGAAAAAGATCTTGGAAATCCATTCCCAGCTCCCAAAACACAGGATCAGAGGGAGTTTTGACATCCTATGAGTTCAATGTTGTGGAGAAATGAAATTTACAGAAAAGAAGGAATACCTGAGTTCTGGGAGCCTTTCTCAGTTCCTTGGGCCCATTCCCTAGAGTCCTCAGATGGAACGGGCTTAAGGGAAGCTGATGGGTTGGTTGCCTGTCCTCAGCACCCCAGGGAATCCCTTTAATATCGAAACAGAGACAGGAAATGAACGAGGGCTTGGGTCTTCGTTAGGCTTAAGTTGGACCCAAGTGAAAGTTCTCACATTACGTGTGTTTCCTCCCTTACTGAAAGTAAAGTCTAGAAACAAATTCAGCACCACAGCAGAAGACAAGGAGGCAAGTATGTCTTGTTCCTCCTGCTATGGGGCCTGGACCAGACATCCTGAGACAAGATGTTCTCCATGATTTGAGAATTAATTGCTTTCTCTTGACTTCTATGCAGAAAATCAAACCCAAACTACAGTATCATTTATCCACTATTCCTGCTCCATATTCCTCCAGTGTGTATCCTTAATTATAATCAGAATGACTTTCTCTCAGCCAGCTACGCAGCCGGCTCTTCCTAGACCACAAACGCTCTGCCATCACAGAATGTGAATGCCTATCGGGGGTGAGAGCCCCAATTCTAGCACACAGTGAGCATCTTTGTATCTAGTTATCTTGTACTCTAGCCCAGGTGCTCCTTCCTCCTCTGAGTCTTTGTGGAGAGTAAACTTGCCAAATACTAAAAATACATGTCCTGGGGTACCTGGGTGGCTCAGTGGGTTAAAGCCTCTACCTTTGGCTCAGGTCATGATCCCAGCGTCCTGGGATTGAGCGCCTGCTCAGTGGGGAGCCTGCTTCCCTTCCTCTCTGCCTACTTGTGATCTCTGTCAAATAAATAAATAAAATCTTTAAAAAGAATTAAAAAAATAAAGTTACATGTCCTGTTGGAGTGATTTATATACATCATCTGCTTTAACTTTAATAATAATTTTGCAAGGTGGGTATCATCAAATCATTCCAGAGTCGAGAACACTTAATTCAAAGAACACATCACTGAGAGCCAGAAAGCAGTGGCACAGGATTTGAATTCAAATTAATCCAACTTTAAAGCACCTGATTGTGCTTTTTTACCATGTGCTGTTGCCTCTCACATATCCTATGCAGAATGTAAAATCCAGAGCAAGCCTTCCCACATCCTCCAAGCGGCAGTGGCTTGAGGGAGACAACTCTGAGTGTCTCTACCTAGCTCCACATTCAATGACATATCATTAGTCACCGATGAAATGAGCATCGGCGGGATGAACCATGTTGGAAGTATTTACTCCATAAAAATGAGCAAATGCTACAAATCAGTGCTTGTCGGAGAACGAGTTGTTAAGCATATACCAGTACATAACTGTCCTCAAACTATAGTGATCTCTCCTCTTCCTAGGTTCCTGGTTTGTACATTTTAGAATTAATTTTACGGTCTTCTAAGTTTTATGTCAATAAAACTTATTGGTGCAGACCACCTAGCAGAGAACTTAGTATGTAAATCCCAGATGCTGTAAAACACAATTGGCTTTGCAAAGACAGAGAAGATGCATTGTAAGGTGCTAAGTCTACCAGCAGGGGGAGCCTAATTCCCAAACATATGCTCCCCTTTTCTGGACTACAGCAGTGAGGCAAAGGAAAAATATAGGGCTTGGCTTTGATAAAATTTGTCAGAAATTCAAATATACATTTGAAATAAATGGAGATAAGGCTTTCAAATAAAGTCATAGTGGTATAAAAACATATGCATTATCCATGCTATTGGAAATAAAGGAGAACCCTGTACAAAAAATCTAATAGAAACATCAAATAAAGAACTCAGAATTTTACACGGTCGTGACTATTTCCAGAAAGAAAATCGGAAATACTATGTACTTTAAATGATCATATCTAGGCCTTTTAGAATACATTAACTGTCCAATTTTCAGAAAGCTTATTAAAATATTCCAGGTCCTTTAAATCTCACCACCCACCTCAAACCTCTCCCCCAAAACAATACATAATTATAAGGCGACTACAATCTACATCTCAGTGGAATTTTTTTAAAAAAACGTGACAAGAGCCAAATACTGAGAAATGAGAATAACTTTTCCACGAGGGCCTTGAATTTTCAGATTTTGCAGCCTTCCGTAGAGCATAATAGTACACAGTGGCGACAGGTGTGTGAAAACAGACAACTCAGAAGAACATAATGGATTGTACAGACCTAAGTATTAGGGATTTGATTAAAGTGCCATGTCAAACTGGTGGGGAAATTGTGAATGATCCAATAAGTGGTGTTCGGATAATTATTTGGGGGCAAAAGTTTACATGATCGTTTATCAAGCCTCCGTGTTATATTCTGCACACAGATACCTACATTTCTTGAAATAAGCGCATGTACATTCGAAGCCAAGGGATCATACGTGATCAACTTCATTGGTGATCAGCTTTCCATGTGAATAAATAAAATCCTGGGAAACCACGTAGGAGTCAGCTCACCCCCTCCCCGCCCCACCTGCTCTATATGCCCCTGTGGGATGGTCTCAGCACTTAACTACAGATGAGCTCTGTCTGGTGATGGAGAAGATGGCTGCCTGGCCGTTCTGAGCATAGCAATCTAAGAGGAAACAGCATTTCCCTCCTTCAGCTTCAGTGGATCAAATCTCAAATCTTCCTTTCTTTCATTTCATAACTCAAAAAATGTGAACGTTCACAGAAGTAGAGAAAATAGTGTAACAACCCCCAATGTACCAATCATCCTGCTTCAACATGGGCCATTTTGTTTCATCTACCCTCACCTCCTTGAATTATTCAGATCGTTTTGATCCCCATATCACATTTCAAATCTTTCCATCTGTAAAAGTTTCTATAAGTACCTCTAAAAGATAAGGACCATACTATCATCACACAGAAAACATTAATTGTGATTCCCTAATGTCATTACATATCCAGTCAGCATTTCAACTTCCCCAAGTATATCACATTTTGTTACTATTTATCTGAATGCAGACTCGAACACGTTCCAAGGTATATTCTAATCAACTTGGTCTCAGTTATGTGCTCACACCTGTACCAGTCACAGTGACATTCGGGCATGACACACTGGGACTGGCCAAGCGAGGTTCATGTGCCCACACTGATGGTCAGGTGCAGAGGCTTTTGCTCTAGGAGTGGGGTCTGGAGAGACACAAGCAATAGCCAATCTAACCAATACAACCCAAACTAGATTGTTAAACAGGGTTTCATTTTCCTGATGGACCTCCTGAGCCTGCCACTCCAAGAGTACCTTACACCTCTGGTAGAATCCCACATTGAATGCTTGCCAAGAAATCAGCCACCCTCAAGAATCCTCTCACCTTTCTGAGAATCTCCAGGGCTGCTTCTCCTGTGTGTTTCCAGAATGAGCTTCTCTGGCTCTCGTCCCACTCATCTCGACCCCTTGCTGCTTGCTGCCTCTGCTGTCGGGCCTCATGGTCTTATGGCTCTTTGGGGAACAGTCCTGCCTGGGTGACGGCTACTTCTACCCTAACACCCACATCAGGGAAGGGAGGCTGCTTTCTGCTCTGGTGAACAGCTCCCACAGCTGCTAGGAGAAGTGGTGACTCTTCTAAGCTCGGGTCCACTAGTTACCAGCCATTGGTCAGTGTTTGCATGTGGACTGCCTGACAGCGCCCCCGCCAGGTGTCTTTAATTAATCCCAGCTTCTCCCTCAAGTGCTGACATGAAGTGGGCTTTTCTCCGAAAGGGGTCTTCTCTCACCGTGAGCTCTGGTCCAAGCAGGCTCTTCAGTTTACCCCCTCTGACCATGTGTTTCTCTTCCTCTGTGTCTGCTCCCCCGACTGTGGACTCCATGCAGCCTCACTCCGCATTGGCTTTATTTATGGGACACTTGCTTTAATATTAATATGCGCAGTGATTCACCAATTAAAGATTAAGTGTTTCCTGAAAATCTGGAGGAGCTACCTAGTATGAAACACTGAATTATTCAGATGGGTTGAAAAAACAACAACAAATCCAAACAAACAAAAAACAGAAAAACTCTGCAGCAAATTTGTTTCCGTTTTAAGAATCGAGAATAAATTGGGATGGGAGCAGAAGTTAATGGAAACCTGAAAGTCCGTTTTGCCTCTGGTAGCTGGTTCATAAAAGTTTATACATCTCTTTTAAAGGCTAAGCTCCTAACACTTTTATCTCCAGAATGAACCGAGTGGGATTTCTAACATTCTCCGTATCTGTTTAATAGTAGTGGGACCAGCCCATCAGCTCTGGGTCTCCCGCATCTTAGTTCTTTGGTACAATTGCTCAGCCTCGCTTTGTTGTGAAAAGGAAGATGGATCCCTTTGGCCACATACCAGATGGCAGGCCACGTGAAAAAGCACTGGCATTGTCGCATTTGTGAAAAATCTGTTAAGAAAATTCCATATGTCTTATGCAAGGCTCGACCTTCGGAACAGAGAACATGCATGCATAGGGTGTTAAAAATACTTTATGTGGTTTTCTTTTCACTGTTAGTAAATTTTGAGTGCTCTGGAGGAAGGGGCAACATGTTCCAGAATCAGACACTGGCTCAAAATCCCACACACCTGGAAGTCACGTCTCCATGGGAATTACTTAACGTATATTCACCTCATATATAAAATCGGGATCGTGATAACCACCTCTAGGGGCTGCTTGTTCTGTTCATTGAGTTAAGGCACATCAGGTGCGTAAAACAGCCCCTGGAACCTAGAAGGTGCTCGACGCGTGAATTCCCTTCCTAAGATCCTGGGATCTCGATCGAGTCACTAAATCAGCCATTTCCCAAAGTGTGCTTGCTCCGCACAAGTTCTCAACGCCAGGATTTTTATAGTTAGTTACACAAAGCGATTAGATAAATGTATCTGGGCAAAACTGGGTTATTCAAAGAGGACATAAATGGGTTATAGATTTTCTCTGCGCCTTTGTTTCCTTTGTAAACTGCAGGGCATCTAGGAAACATTCAAGCCGGGCTCTAGTGCAGCATTTCCTAGTCTTACGGGAGTATGGAGTCTTTTTATCTAGGAACCCCAGGCAATCTGCCGGGCACGTTTAGGGCGATAGGGAGTTCTCCTCCTTCAGAGAAATGAATCCCTCAACTGTGACTGCTTTTCTTGTGCCTCTAGCACAGTATTAGGACAAGACTGGTTCTCATATAGGGGTTTTTTTTTTTGTTTTTTTTGCAAGTGCCTCTCATTTCGGGTCATGATCCCAGGGTCCAGGGATCGAGGTCCACATACGTCTCTCTGCTCAGCGGGGACCCTGCTTCTCCCTCTCCCTCTGCCTCTCCTCCCAGCTTGTGTTCTCTCTCTCTCTCACTGTCTCTCTCTCAAATAAATTAATAAAATCTTTTAAAAAAAATTTAAAGTGTCTTTCATTCACTATATATATATATATATATATATACCTTATATATATATTTTTTTTAATATACCAGAAGGAAAAAGACAATGGCTTGCTACAAGCAATAGACATGTTTCTCCTATTACTAAAACAATTGAAGCCCAGAGTTAGTATAAGCATATAGTATACTCACACATATTCACAGAGTTCTAGAAATGGAAAAGCTGGAATAAACTCAAAAAGCCATTTGTTCTCATCCCTCAATCAGGACAGGGCTAATTTTTTTTTTAAGATTTTATTTATTTATTTGACAGAGAGAGCACAAGCAGGGGGAGATGTAGGCAGACAGAGAGGGAGACGCAGGCTCCCCACTGAGCAGGGAGCCCCATACCAGGCTCGATCCCAGGACCCTGGGATCATGACCTGAGCTGAAGGCAGATGCTTAACTGACTGAGCCACCCAGCTGCCGGTAGACAGGGTTACTTTCATTAAAATGTTTTCTGACTCTTTTAGGCTCATAATTTTGATAGCCAGTACTCAGAACTGGAGTTTTCTTTTATCAACTCTGCCAAGGAGAATGAGGCTTTTTCTCTTGTTTAATTTAGAAGATAAGACGACTAGGGTCGGGAAGACTCCACCTCTTGGGGAAGGTTCTAATTACTTTCACCCTGTTGTATGGGAGTAGGAGAGGGGAAACATCAGTCTCCATGACGGAAGGACAGGACAAGGAGCTGGGAGGAGCCTGGCTGCCATCATGGCTCCAGTGCATTCTGAGTATGACTGGAAGGGCCATGGCTGGGTCTAATGCCTGGCTCCCACCATCTGGGAATTCTTTTATTTTTTTTTAAGATTTTATTTATCTATTTGACAGAGAGATCACAAGTAGGCAGAGAGGCAGGCAGAGAGGGAGGAGGAAGCAGGCTCCCTGCTGAGCAGAGAGCCCGATGCGGGGCTCGATCCCAGGACCCTGAGATCATGACCTGAGCCGAAGGCAGTGGCTTAATCCACTGAGCCACCCAGGCGCCCCACCATCTGGGAATTCTTAATTTTTTTTTTACAAATGGTTCCACATTTTTGTTTTGTACTGAGCTCCTTCAATTATGTACGCGGTCTTGAGGGAGAGACACTTTGAAGAGAGTTGTGATCCTTTCAGTGTTTGAGCTGTTGGTGTGCTGACTGGAAGCTAGCCCTGACTGAGGTCATTTTGATCAGGAAAAAAAAAATTTTTTTTTAATCATGTTAAACTGTGTGGCAGTCAGAGAACAAACTGAAGTGATAAATACATATTTTGTGGGTGAGCCTTTCTGAACTAATAAAATATTTGATTCATTATTCCTTTTCTGAAACTGAGTAACTTACAGACCCTGAAAGAACAGCTTAGGGTTTATTATGGTCTTAACACAAACCCTCAATTTGCCCAGCTGTCAGTTCCCCTTAAGAAGAGTTGCCCGGTGAGGTCTGTCACACCTGCCAATCACTTTTACATACCATTCAATTAGAAAGTAAATAGTGGAATTCTATGCTAAAGGGAAATGCCTTTAGAAGAGCAATCATTTTGGCCATCTTGGATGAATTGTCTGCTGGGATGAAAATATTCCAAGCACTTAAGGTCACAACTATAATTCCACCACTTTTACTCATTAAAAATATTTCTACACACTCTATATGCATAGTTTAAAACCTCATAGATGCCGTTGTTACAGAGGAAAATCCAGAGCATAAAAATATTCATGGGATTCGATTTTTTTTAAATTAGAGTTTAGAGTATAGACCAAAGGGAAGAATGGGTTTCCCAGGAAGGAAAGAGTTTTCATATGGGACCAAGGCAGAGCCTGACAGATGGTTTGTGGGGAGGCAAGAAGAAAATCAAGAGAATGTCTTGTCATGCTGGTCCAAACAAGACGAGCTTCATAGACCACGAGGGTGACAAGAGCATCACCACAGGGGCGCCTGGGTGGCTCAGTGGGTTAAGCCTCTGCCTTTGGCTCAGGTCATGATCTCAGGGTCCTGGGATCGAGCCCCACATCGGGCTCTCTGCTCAGCGAGGCGCCTGCTTCCCCCTCTCTCTCTGCCAGCCTCTCTGCCTACTTGTGATCTCTCTCTCTCTCTGTAAAATAAATAAATAAAATCTTAAAAAAAAAAAAAAAGAGCATCACCACACAGGCAGGTGGCCTGGGCACTCCTTCTTGCCTCTCCAATGAATTTTTCCTTCTGTCTGAAAAGCAGTCTCTCTAAATCAGTCCTTCTGGCTCTTCGTGTCTCTTGTAATCAAAGACTTTTTAAAAATTCATGACTTTTCAATAATTGTTAATAGCCGCTTTGCAAATTCCTTCAGATCTTTAGTTTTGAGGAAGAAGTTTCTTAAAGAAGCATTTAGTAGGAAAAGCCAAACATGCCATTTTAAATGGTTTCATTATAAGACTCCAGAATAAAAAAGACTACTAAGGCACTAGTGAAATTTTTAAACTTTTTATGTATTTTTATTGAATCTGATCGTGAAAAAAATTACTTTCCTTCCACTGCTGTTCATATTTTGTCTTCTAAAAATGTCATCTAGAAGATTAGTTTATGTTCAAGTGTTCTTTTTATCAATCTAATTTCCTATTCCTATTCTTAAATACATATTCCATTTGTAGATATGATTTTTTTTTAAACAACTATTGGCAATCTCTTCCAGATGGGAGTCTTCAATCTGGTTAGTATGCTGGTTTTTCCAGGAGGGCTTTAGGAAATGAGCCTGCACATCCTTGCCTCTTCTCTTGTTTTACCCTCTGCTCAGTAACTGATGTTTGGAAGGGAGAAGAACAGCCCTTTCCAGGTCTCATTAAACTGGAAGGTTTTCGTACGTGGCTTGCAGCCATTCCCAAGTGCTAATTTGACTTTGGTTAATGGCCCATGTTGTGAAGTGTTTTGGAGACCTCTCTTTGTGTGGGCACCCTCCTCTTATTTAGTGACACAGCAGAGAAGGGAGAGGAGAGGAGAGCCTTGGAGAGCAGTGCACAGATGCTGAGAACAATGAATCATTCCTGCACGGCTCCCTTTTGGTCTTCACTCAAAATTGTTCTTCAACGTCTGATTCCAGGTTCCATCTGATTCCTGTTTGGACTTTGTTCTGTAATATAATGGCGCATGCTCATCTTTCCTCTCTTTTTTTCAGTTGTTTATCCTTCCCAATTATCTTTTTCACACAATACAATCTATGCAGTACGGTTTACTGTAACTACATAAAATGATTGTGCCCTGAAGAAAAACCTCAATTGTTATTGCAGGAGCTCCATCAGGCCCTCAATCCTGAGTCTCGCTTCAATACCTCTTAGGGGTTTGTGAGTCAGATGTGCCCAGAGATAATCTGGCGGATCCACATATATATTTTTGGTTAGAAAAGGCTGAACAGGTTTCTCAGCTGTGTTACTCTTCTGGAAAGACAGTTCTACGAAGGAGGGACAGATCTCAGAGAATTCTATACAGCAATTATCTGTCAGAACCATCGGCAAAACCAACTGGATTTGGAGATGTTTTTTTTTTTTTTCTATTTAAAACAGTTTTGGAAACTCACCCCGATTCATTTATGAATGAATCACAACAGAGTTCTTCACTGTGTCTTATATGGACCCACATGATCTTTCCGAGGCTTACATTTAAGTTTTGTTAGGACGGGTTTAGAATAGTCTTCAGTCAGGACAAGTGTAGCTCTTCTCCTAAGATGTGGCTTTTAGGAGGTCTCTCTTGAATGCTCAGATGCTCAGTGAAATGTCTCTACTCTGGGTGGTTGGAATTCAAATGTCTTTCGGCCCCGTGTAAGCTCCAGGATTTGTTCAGTTTCTAACTCCCTACTTGTTCCTTCCATGATGTTTAGTGGCTGCCTTTGTAGAGTCTCACCATATGCATGGACAGCTTTGTCATTCAGCTAAAGGCTCCAGGGGATCCACGAGCTAATTCCTGGGCCTTTTTCTCTATGTAGATCCTTCTTCTCCAGGACTCTGCCCGCCAGTTCCCACTGCCTCAACTCCCTTGAGCCCTGGCTTTGTCTCTTTGGCTCAACAAAGCTGCCATGTTCCACTTGGACACTCCTCCCTCCCAGGCAGAGAGCTGGGCAGTCACTGTGGTCACTTTGTTTCTCTTGTCTCTCCTTTCTGTCATAGTTCTGCCCTGCCTGTTGTCTAGTATCTGAAAACAGTTACTCATGGATCTTGACTAGATTTCTAGTTATTTGCTGTACTAGTACTCATTTGGCATTAGTTACCTCCATCACGGTTGAAAGCAAAAGTCCTCAGCCAAGTCTCAGAACCGTCTGCTTGCTGACCCCTGAATCCTCAGTGCCTCCGCAAAAATCTGGAACATCATCCGCCCTCAGTATAATATCTGTGGAATGAATGAACCTGTGATTCACGCAGACCTTAGCTAACTTGGAAGTGCGTCAGACTTCCAAGCGGCAGTTGGGATGATGAGGACCACCTCCCAGACTGCAAGCTGGAGAGAGGGTGGTACTTGGTACAGCTGTTGCTACAGTTACCAGCGATAATGACCACTGGTCCCTGCATATAAAATAATAGCAATAATCAGGGCTGCCTGGGTGGCTCAGTGGTTTAAGGCCTCTGCCTTTGGCTCAGGTCGTGATCCTGGGGTCCTGGGATCGAGCCCCACATCCAGCTCTCTGCTCGGCGGGGAACCTGCTTCCTCCTCTCTCTCTCTGCCTGCTTCTCTGCTTACTTGTGATCTCTGACTGTCAAATAAATAAAATCTTTAAAAAAAATAATAGCAACAATCATAACAGCCACCACTTATTTCAGACTTAAATGTCTCAGGCTTTGAACTTGAAACTTCAGCCATACTGTTTTATTAAATTCTCACAACAGCATATGTTCATTCTCACTTTGAAAGTGAGGAAACAATGGCTCAGATACATTAAATAACTTGTTGGACATCACTCAGTGAGTGGGAGTTGAGTTTGGCCCCAGATGATCCTTGTAAAATTTACTCTCTGAAGCACTGTGATGTACTGCTTGGACCAAACTTCTATTACACCACAGGAAGAATTAGTTATAGGGAGACAGAGAGCATAGCAACCATGGGTGGCTGATAATACCTGAAAATTTTATCTCTTGGTGAAGATAAGTGAACTGTGAGTTTTTCCCTAGCCTTGTGAGGATTGGGGGTATTCATTATGGAAGAAACTGGTAAATATGTGAGGATGTGTTAATGACAAACCTTATAGAGAGATAGGGGATACGGTCCTTTATGACTGAAATTTGCTATTGATACGTCATCAAAGTTGCTAATACCTAAACATATCTGAGGATACCAGAATCCACAGTTAAAATGGATGAAATCCAACTCAACTAATAATCTAATGAAAATTCTAGATAGAAAATGCTCTTAATTGAACTCTTTTCAATGACCTGAATTTAATTGGATAAAATCCTTTTTGAGTATCGTTTTATTAAAGCTTCATCATTTTTATGGTGGAACACCATGTCCTCAGCTTATTTTTCACCGGACTTCTAGGTGCAACATTTTCAAAAGAAATCAAAAAAATAAAAATTCATTTTGAAGGGAAAGATTAGAAATAAAAATGACTATAATTCAGATTAATGGGGAGTCGTCAATTGATAGTCAGCAAAAACAGAAATAACTTGTTTTAATTTTATCATAGTCAATTACAGAAACTAATTAGTATTATCCACCTTCATATCATTTCACCAGCAGACAATTTGTTGCACACCTTTGCGTTTTGCCGATTTTCATTTCTCTACCATTAGCTTCATCAGGGGCCTATGACTAGAACACAACACTCCTTCTCCAAAGATCTTAAACCAGAAGACTTGACCGTGATTCATGAACCTCTGCAGTCTGCATCTTAAACTCCCAGAGCCTTGACTGAAAGGCTCAAGAGATCAAGAATGGGCTGGAGGCTCAAGGTAGGGACCTGGAGACACTGGGGGCAAAGGAAGCTAGAGAGATGGGGAGATTTTTACAGAGAGAGCATAAAAAGCAGGAAAGAATCCTTGGACATAAGCCTTTAGCAAATGTCAGCACTTAAGTGGGGGGGAAAGAAATATAGAAGTCTATAAAAGAGATTAAGAAATAATAGTCAGAAAGGTAGGGAAAAGTGAGCATCCCAGAAGTCAAGGTCAGAGGAAACTTTCTAAAAAAAATTTAAAACCCAATGTGTCTTTCTGTCCAGATGGAGGTCACAGTATTTTTGGGTGAATGCACTGTGAGGAGAGGTTAATTTTTAAACTTTTTAACTTAGGATCCAGGAATATTGATTGATGTTTGCAAAATGCCTGAAACTTATTTATTGTTGGATATAATATGTTATCTAGAGTTAAAAAAAAAAAAAAGCAATGGAAATTTTTGTATTTTTTTCCAGGTAATTTCTTTGAAAAGATAGGAAGGTTTTCTCAAAAAGTTGGCTGCCTATTAGTCTCATAATCAATAAAATCATCTGCATTTATTAATGTTGTTTCCTTCCAGTACTTTGACAAAATCAGAAATAATATATTGCCCAATAAAAGTCGTCTACTGCTTCTCATTCTGCCCATTAAAAACCAAAGTCATACCTATTGGGGGGGCTCTGCTGCCCATTAATAGAATTTTGTTCGCAGTTACTAAAGTGCTAAAGTAAGCAAAATGTTATTTGGTACTTCTAGTGGTTTGAGAAGGGAAACACCAATGAGTTGGTTCTCCTTTCCTCTCCACTTCCCTCCTGCCCTGCTATTAGTCATTCGACAAATATTTATATATGGTGACAGTCACTGTGCTAGAAATTGGGTAGCATAAAAGGATAGAGTGTGCTATGACTTTCAAGAGCAAGAGACAGATGAAGGGGGAGCAGAGCACTGCCATTTACTGGGACCCCATGTATGCCAGGCACCTTGCTAGGCCCTTTATATACCACATCACCAGGCAGATCCAGGATTTTGCAGGTTTAAAACATACAACGTGGGGGCTTTCTTTAGAAAAAAGAATACAAAAGTACAAAAACAAAAAACAAAATTGCCAAAAAAGAGGCCTGAATGAGATTACATCACTTTCTTACCTGTAGGTCTATATTTAAAAAAAAAAAAATCCCTTTCACACTTGGAATAAAATTCAGTCTTTCCATTTTGGCTTTGAAAGTTCTATATCATTTGGCCCCTTGTGGAAGTCCCTTTTGGGGACTCTGTGCTAAATAAGATTGTATATATTCCCCTTTGAAGTGTCAACTGATGTCTGACTGACAGAGACAGGGAAAAAAATCGCTAGATAGTTGCCCAAATTCAATTTTCAGAAGACTATTTGGAGCACTCTTTTAGCAAAGAAAATGTAACTGATCTGGGTGGCCTCTGGATGCTAGGTGCCCCAGATAATATACTACATAATTCAAACAGATGTGGTAGGAAATAGACCTAACAAAAAACCAGGATCTTCAATATTACCTCACATATTAAAATGAAACATCCCATTTGTTCATACAAAATAGCAATGTGAACCAGCAATGACATTTATTTTTAAGGTATTATGCTAGGATCTCTTCATAATGAGGCATGTAAATTTTTTTGAAAGAACACAGTGGTCACTAGAAAAGGATTAGGCAGGGAAATAAATGCCTTTCTAGAAAGAAATAGTGGAAAAAGAGGTTGATAGCATTTTTATTTAGAAGGGGGAGTCCTGCTCTGTGCCATCCACTAGACTTCATTAATTTGTTCTCTCTGTCTTTGCCACATTCACCCAAAATCATATCATAAAAGCCAGCTTCATCTTCAAGTGTAATATTTTCCTCTTATTGAGAATGCCATCCAACGAGACAGATGGCAAACTGGTCATAAAGAACAATGAACATATTAGAACAAATATTGCCAAATGTTAAAAGTAGAACATTTGATGAATCCCACGTGTACTGGTCAGTACCAGCTACCATTCACCCAGGGACAAATCCACAAGCTCCTACCTCATTCACCTTGAAACAGATATAAATGTGGAAAAACATCTAAAAATCACCTGACATTTCAGGAAAATCAGTATCATGAAAGAGTAACACCGAACTCAGAAGAACTGACAACTGTGGAATCCAAGCTAATAGTGGACACTGAACAATGAACAACCTCCAAAACTTTCAGGAAAATGTTGACCATAGGCAAGAACATCAGCTCTGACAAAGAAAAAATCAACTCTATACAAGGATTTTTAAGAGAAGGGAACTCTTTGAACTTTTAATTGAATGGATGGCTTTTGACTTCACTTATGTACCAGTAAAAATGTCTTTCCTCATGAGTTCTATAATGTCCTTAGAGGCCTTGTGAACTAGAGCAAATGTCAGGAGTAGGACACCAAAATGAGTTAAGGGTGGACCTTATCCTTCTAACCACACTGGGTACCTGAATTTTTTTTAAGACTTTATTTATTGGGGCACCTGGGTGGTTCAGTGGGTTAAGCCTCTGCCTTCAGTTCAGGTCATGATCTCAGGGTCCTGGGATCAAGCCCCGCATCGGGCTCTCTGCTCAGCGGGGAGCCTGCTTCCCCCCCACCCCACCTCCGCCTCTCTGCCTACTTGTGATCTCTGTTTTTTTTTAAAAAAAAGATTTTATTTATTTATTTGAGAGAGAGAGAGAGAGAGAGCACAAGGTGGGGAGAGAGGAAGACTCCCCACTGAGCTGGGAGCCTGATATCCTGGGATCATGACCTGAGCGGAAGGCAGATGCTTAACTGACTGAGCCACCCAGGCACCCTGGATACGTGAATCTTGACTAAAATTATCTATTGATGTATCGAGGTATTTTCTGGTAACAATAACAATATTGGGATTTTGATTTGAGGCTTTTAACAGAGAACACCAAAAACTAGGGCAATAGAAATACAGACATGTTTTGAACAAAGACATATTTTGAGCAAAGTAATTGAAATGAGACCATAAAGCTTCTACATTAGTCTGTATGCTTTCACATGGGCAGTGATCATAGACCTTAAGTACCACTGGTTTCTAATAGCTTACTACCCCAGATCTAGGCAATACTGTATCATAAGAAGATCCATACTTTTTAAATACCCGTAGGAGAAATCCTATCATAACTGTAACTTTCTTGAAAATGTCTCTTTTTCTCCAGTACTTTATCTTTGCATCTGTGAAGATAACACATACACATTCTCTTCCTCTTTGCCCTTAACTCCTTGCTTCCCACTGATTAAACTTTAAAAAACCCTAAATTCTTTCCCACTTAATAAAAATGTCTTGCAAACTTTAAACTACTGAGAAATAATCTTGAAATAGGAAATGTGGCTGGCACAATGTGAAAAAACTCAACATAACCCTTTGGGAATTAAAAATAAAAATAACTTGGCAAGATTAATGAGTCTAGCACATTATGCCAGAAATAATGAAGAGGGTTTTTGTTGTTGTTGTTGTTGTTGGATGAATAATACATAATAATTTTTTTTAGCTCAGATGTCTCCCTCCATATTTCTTCATTTATCTTTCATAAAGAGACATAAATTAGTTACTAGAATCACTCTGCTGTGTATGTTGTTTAACAGTTAGCTATAAAGTTTTAGAAAAAGTCTAACAGAAAGAAAAGCATAGTGGAGAACTAATACCCCCAGAAAACAGAGTATCCGTGTGAATTAGGACCTGAGGAAGAGCAAGTAACATGGACTCCATGGGATGTCCACCCTAATTGTTGAACTAAAACTCTTGAGGTTATCTAAGTGCTCAAAAATGGCATTATTGGGCTTCCTGCTCTTTGAACTGTAGTCCTGCTCCACAAAGAACAGAATGAGATGTACTTAAGAACATGAAGGAACAGTCAAACTCAGAATGAAGAACTATAAGCCCAACCTTCATTAGGATTTCAAAGCTAAGCCAGAGATGACTGAATTCTCTGTATCTTTGCCATCCAAGTGAGCCTTCCAGAGCTCTCCTACAAATACAAGGTTATCGCTCTAATCTGAGATCTTGCAAGCATCTATCCTAAGCAGTCTCTTAAGTACTTTGTTATTGGTGAGTGATCTGTTGACATTGAGCCCAGGGGCAGATATGAATTCTGCAGGACTGAGACCAAAGGAATCTTCTGGATATTATCTTCCATGTCCACTGGCTGCACCAGTGTTAAGACATCCACAAAAACATTTTTGGAAAGCAGATCAACTGTGAAGAGTACAAATGGAAAAGAAAAAAAAAAAAAGGAATCAGAGAAGACAAGGAGGGGAAGAGAAAAGCCTACTCATCTTTCAGGCTATTTTATGGCTTTATAAAGATTTCCTAAAGCCCTTCATACCCCAAGTGGAACTGACTTTCCTCATGTGAGGCCCACCACACCCCCTTCTACCAAAGCCATGTACCCTTTTGTTGTGTTTATTGTTTACAAGTGAATAAACATTTTCAGAAATGAGGAATTTAAAAAACTGAATAAACATGGGGTGCCTGGGTGGCTCAGTGGGTTAAGCCTCTGCCTTCAGCTCAGGTCATGATCTCAGGGTCCTGGGATCGAGCCCCGAATCAGGCTCTCTGCTCAGCAGGGAGCCTGCTTTCCCCCGCCCCTCTGCCTGCCTCTCTGTCTACTTGTGATCTTTGTCTGTCAAATAAATAAAATCTTAAAAAAAAAAACCTGAATGAACAAACAAAGAAGAATGTGTTTTCATTTTCAATATCTCTTAAACTTAATATTCTTGCACGGAGTTTTTTTTTTTCCCTCCAAAATAATCATGACACATTGGGAGAAGATCAAACTCAAGAAAACAGAGTGTCAGGGGTGCCTGGGTGGCTCCGTTGGTTGAGCGGCCAAATTGATTTCAACTCAGGTCATGACCTGGGGGTCCTGGGATCTAGGCCCCTGTTAGGCTCTGCACTCAGCAGGGAGTCTGCTTGAGGATTCTTTCTCTCCTGCTGCCCTTCCCTCTGCTCATGTGCTCTCTCTCTAAAATAAATAAATAAATCTTAAGAAGAAAAAAAAAGATAAAAGAAAGGGGGAAACATGGAAAAGAAAAGAAAAGAAAAAACAAGGGCACCTGAGCGGCTCAGTCAGGTAAGCATCTGCCTTTGGCTCAGGTCATGATCCCTGGATTTGGGATAGACCTCCACATTGGGCTCCCTGCTCTGAGGGGAGCCTGCTTCTCCTTCTGCCTGCTGTTCTCTCTCTCTGACAAATAAATAAATAAATAATTTTTTTTTTTTAATGAAAAAGAAAACAGTCAGCATTATGAATTGTCTTAGTCTGGACATCGAGGGAGGGCCTTTCTGTTAAGTTTTCAAATACAGTTTCAGATATTTCAGTGATTTGCTCTGACTCCAGTAAGGCATATAAACTTAGTATGTCTCTTTTTTTGTTTCTAGTTGGAACATTGCTGGAGAAAGAAATTTGGAGGTATTATTTAATAAAGGCATGCTACCACCCAAGACCCTGACATTTATAAGCCTTTACAAAGACTTGATAACTGGAAAATATATGTTCAATATGACAAATGGCAACTGTGTCTTAATATGTTTAATTATTTGATATCTGTTTATCTATAAAATTGTATAACATGACTTGCTAAATATGAAAATATGACTATATTCCTTTGGTGTGAATAATGAATCTCCAGGTATTTTATATTTTAAGAAATGAGTGTGTAATTAACCATTGTAGACAAATCCAACAATAGTTCAGTCATTATAGACCATCTGTTAACTGTCAAGTTAGAGCAAGTTTCAAAAGCCATAAATAGCGCAGTCATGTTCTTGCCTTGGGACTAGAATATTCTGTGTGTGTGTGTGTGTGTGTGCGTGCATTGAAGTGGTGATAAAAAGTAAGTGAAGGGGAAAGACTGGTATTCCAAACTGGGCATAGAAGCAGAGGAAGGACCAGGGTTTTGCTCCAATGTTTCCAGGTGAATTGATTTTCTCACCTCACACTTTTTTTTCCCCCAAACTTTTTCATATTATTGAAACACAGGGAAGCAAATTTATACGATATATAAGCAAATTTATGTGATATATATATATATCACATATATATTATATATGTTATACTTATTTAATATGTAATATTTCTGTACTAACTGCTGTCTCTCCAATATTTCTCTAGTAACTGATCCTCTAAAGTCAAAACTCCTTGCCCATTTGCTTTAAAAATGGAATCATCCCATGTTGGTGTTTTTGTGTTGATTTTAGGGACTCTCTATCTATCCACAGGATGTTCTATAACAATATCTTAGAGTATGAATCTCAAAGTGGGAATCTAAATTGGTATTCATGGAAGTTTGAGGGTTCTCTGAGAAATGTTAAAACATTTTTTCCATTCATTATAATTTTTCCCTTGAGGAGGCGAACATTTCTTTAAGAGAACATGGAATGCACTAACCACAAGAGAGAAAATCGATCAATCTGAAATTCATTAAAGTGAAGAATTTCTTTTCAACAAAAAACAAGACACCATGAAAAGAGTGAAAAGGCATACTGAAGACTGGAAGAAGATATTCACAACACATTTGTCCGTGAGAGGACCCATGATTAGAACAGAATTCCCACAATCAACAAGAGGACAACCCAACTTTTAAAAAACAGCAATGTGTTTAAATAGACATTTCACAAGAGGATGTCAAGTGGCCAATAAGCATATGCAAAGGTTTTCAACAGAGTTAGTCACCAGAGAAGTGAAAATTAAAACCACAGCGAGTACATTGGGATACAGTCTCCAAAGGGCTACAGTTAAAAAGGCTGAGAACACCTAGTCTCTGGTGGTCTGTTGCTATGACTTTCAATTGTTGGATTTTGAATATATATTTAGTGGTACAAACTAATGTCGAGCTAAAGCAGCCAGACGCAAGTGAGTGTGTTCTGTAGGGTTCCACTTAAATAAAGTTGATCAACAGGCAAAACTAATCTACAAGGATAGAACCAGAACAGTAGTCACCTCTGCAGGATTGGGCATTAACTGGGAGAGGCCATGAAGGTGTCTTCAAAGATTCTAGAATTGTTTTCCTTTTTAATCAGAATGATTGTTACATGAACATATGCAGATATAAAAATTAATCTACACACTTAAGATGTGTGCCTGTTTGCATGTTTGTAACTCAATAGAAACATCTTTTTTATTTTTTTTAATTTTTTTAAAAGATTTTATTTATTTATTTGACAGACAAAGATTACAAGTAGTCAAGAGAGGCAGGCAGGGAGAGAGAGGAGGAAGCAGGCTCTCCGCGGAGCAGAGAGCCCGATGTGGGGCTCGATCCCAGGACCCTGGGATCATGACCTGAGCGGAAAGCAGAGGCTTTAACCCACTGAGCCACCCAGGCGTCCCCCCCCCTTTTTTTTTTTAACATTTTATTTATTTATTTTACAGACAGATCACAAGTAGGCAGAGAGGCACACAGAGAGAGCAAGGGAAGCAGGCTCCCTGCCAAGCAGAGAGCCTGATGCGGGGCTCGATCCCAGGACCCTGGGATCATGACCTGAGCTAAAGGCAGAGGCTTGAACCCACTGAGCCACCCAGGCGCCCCTAGAAACATCTTTCTTAAAGAAAGGACAGAAAGTAAAAGCACAGTAGAATCCCTTCCGTTTAAGAAAATGTGCTATAGCAAATATACTATATTTATGCACAGGAGAAGAGAAACATTAATATTGAGGAGAAAATTACTTAAAAAAAAACTAGAAATGCATGATGTTATATATTACCTTGAAGAGAAAATGAGTTGGCATTATAAATATTCACTATCTGTTAGAATATATTTAGCATATTTAAATAACATTCTCAATTCTCTCACAATTATAAAGGCAGTTTATTTGCATAACCTGACTTTCGCAAGGAGCTCAGTTTCCATCCAAAATAAATCTGGATCTGTTCCCTACGTCATTTTCACTTCATTAATTAACATCTAATTTATAGGCATCTCAGCAGTTGAAGCATTTTTGCAAATAGGGCAAACTAAAATAAGTCTGGATGTATTTAAACATCTTGGCAATCCAAATGGCCCTTTCCCTTCCTATTTCATAATTGCAAAACCCCTTCCCCTATGAAGCTTTCCTGACCTGCTTAATCACAAGTAATCACTCCATTCTTCATGTTCCTGTAACATTTTGTTCTAACCTCTATCATCGCACCTGTCTCTTGATAAATAATATTTGCTTAACTGAGTTCTTCGAGGACAGAGAACGAGTCTTATTAATCTTTTAATGCATTTTGCCTTGTACTTTGTGGGCATTCAATAAATGTCTGTTGAATGACTGAACGCATTAATAAACCATTCTCTCTAGAAACTGCTGAGTCTTGGGATGCATTCACCAACTTGGAAAATAAAGACTGAGAAACTCTGCCACTGGTCCCCGAACTCCATGGTCTGGCTCACGCTGTCTTTCAGCCTGGCATGCTTTTATCCTTCCTATCCTCTCCCTCCTAACTTCTCTTTGCTCCCCACAATTCAGCATGGCAGTTGAGAGCCTCCCATCATTCATCTCAGACTGGGTTAGACATCACGGACACGCGCGTCCGTGAAAGCAGATGTGAGACTCTTAACCCACCTTTTAGCGGACCAAAATGTTTTCTGCTTTATATATCTGTTTCCCTGCTGTACTCTGCCAGACCTCAAAACCCCAGTCCAGAGTTGGGGGCGGGCAAAGGTGCAAAAGGGATTCAGAATAAATGTACAATTGAGTAGCAATGCTGCTTCCTGGTGCCAGGCTCATTATCAGCAAAGAGCATCTCAAGGACACAGACAATGGTCCCCCTGGGGTTAAAAAAGCCTCTGGGCTAGAGAGCTCAGAGCCCTGGGCTCTGTCTCTCCTCTCTCCTGGGGGAAGAGCCTTGCCAGCACGCCAGGGGCTGGCTACTCTGTACCAGACAAAGCACGTTACTGCCACCGCCTCAATTCAGGGCCTTTTGCGGGGACCCACCGGTGAGGCACCCCAGCTCACACTATCACTGCCCACTCACTACCAGGGGACGACTGCAGGTCCTGCACTCCTTACCTCAGGCTCGTTTTGCACAAGGGCTTCCCATCCCTGCCATTACTCCGGGGCATACACTCCCTAACCTTGGACCTCTTGCATTCTTGAATTTGACAACAGCTTAGAAGACACCGTTATGACCACCCTTTGCCCCTTTTGCCTTAACAAAGGGGCTCAGGCCTCTTTCCAAAGCGAGGGCTCTGGGCATAACTGACCAGCTCCACTAGATGATCATGACAGCATCTCCCCTGTAACCGAGGCTCCCCACAAGCCAACTAGCCCGGCCCCGGTTACCGCGCTCATGCACGGTTCTGCGTTAGCTGCAGCTGCAAGTCTGGATGGATGCTAGTCCTCGGAGGGGAGGAACCACAATCGCTGGGACTCCTCTCCCATGGGATGGATGAGGAGGGACCCCTGGGGCTTAAGAGAGAGGTTGTGACAATCAGCAGCTGGAACAATGCTCAGGAAGGAGCTAGGGTCACTGCCACCAACAGCATGGAAGGAGACTCCTCTCTTCCCAACTTGGCAACCTCAACCATGTCCTCCTTCATCCAAACCTTTTCCAAATTATTTGGATTTTGCTTCTATTTGGGGTTGGCCACAGGGGGACTGGGTTGTGACCATGGGTCTTCTACCTCAGTCTCCTCCCCCAGTGCCAGTTGCTTTGGGCCAGAATGCTGTGGGCTAAAGCAGACCTCCCTGGAGGCTGGGATGGCCGACCTTGACCCCATTCTTTTCATTCTTGCTAAAGTGCACCTTTTTCTTGCCAACTCAACTGACTGCCAATGAACTATTGAACCAGGCAATAAACAATGGGTCCAAGATCAAAGACGGGAAGAGTGACAATTAGTATTTCAGCTGCTTTTACTTTTGTTTTCCTTCAAACGAGTAATGAGGCTGTGTAACAGACAGAGGTATAGAGAATGAGCTGAGCGGCCTCACCTCCCCTCAGCCTCCCCCAGTCCTCAAAGAGGTGCCCTAATAGGAGTCTTGGGTAGGAAATCACCGGTCATGGGCTTGGTGGGAAGGGCATGAACTTGCCTTTTAATCATTAGCCTGGAACTCCAGGCTTCACCAACCACCAGATAAGGCAATTCGGTGCTCTGATCAACAAGCCTACAGGTTTGGCCCTGGACAGCACTCACGTGCCTCTGTCCTTCGAGCTTCTTGAAGCTTGAAGCCATGTCTTGTATCTCCGTATTTCTGGCCTAACACTCCAACAAGCCCACAGGAGGGGCCCTGAAAATGTTTGTTCATCAAATGAGCTGACTTTACTGTTTTAGTTCCACACCCCGGAATGTATGAAGAGCTCCTGGAGAAGGTGAACAAAACCCAGGAAGTTTGGTCACATGGCCATGGGGGTTTCTCCTTTGCACTATCGTTTCTAGATCTCCATTATGTAGGAATAGCAGCCTGAGCTTTCCCACAGCAACAGCTGGCCTTCAGAGACGTGAGGAGGGAAATTTGTATCCTGAGCTAAAGTCATTCCCCGGGCACGATGAGCTTTGCAGCAGAGCCAAATGGCAAGAGGAGGACAAGGACAGGAAGACGTGGGGGGGATGGGGTTGCAGACACTGCACGTAGCTTCCATGAAGAACTTAATACATTAACTTTCCTTTTTCTTTTCTCATGAAGCCAAAATATCTCAAGTCCTGTATCCCTCTTGCTTGTTGAACATTTTCCCATAGTATTGGTGTGAGATGAAGTTTTCACAAATTTACAGAAAAATAATAAAAATAAGGATATTGCTTTCATCAAGCAAAATGTATTCCTTTTCAAGAGAGTTACCTAATACAGAGATATATATTTCCTTGATTTTGGGGGGAAGGGGGAGAAAGGGAACTATTCTTCTTTGCCATTATGATGTTAGTGGGTAGCATTTTTAAGAAATGCCTTTAGTTGACAGAAGTTGGCAAATTTATACCAATTTCCCAATTGTTTGTTTATCTGTCTTAAGTTTACCGATCTGTGATATCTGAAAGTTTGGGCACCACTGATATGACCTTTCCTACAAATTTTATTTTGAAACTCTCACTTGTATTTGAAGACCTTCTATGAACTTTGGACATATTTTCATCATTGGCTTCAAGTGCAGAGCAGCATACAAAGATTTGCGTCCAGCTATCTTCTCAACATCCTCAAAGGCATCGCAAAATTAACATGTCCTAAACTGAATTCATAATCTCCAATGCCCCAGAGCTTTCTCCTCTGGCCTTCATGTATCTGTGATGACAATGTTATCCATCCAGTTGCATAAGCTGGTGACCTCTGAGTCTCCTTTATCCTACACATCCAGTCCATTGCCTAAATACACCTTGAATCTGACTTGTCCACTGAAGCCAGATGACCTTTTTAAAATGCAAATCAGATCATGTCTTTTATCCTTAATCTTTGAATAAAGTATATAAATGATGTACCCTGAGTACCCATATTTCTTCTCTGTAATAGTTCTCTAGAAAAGCAGTATCAATGGGATTATACACACACAGACACACCACACACACACATACATATACACACACACATACACACACCCCACACACATACACACACACACACCACACACACACATACACACACATAAACACACACACCCCCACACATACACACACATACACACCCCACACACACACACTGAGGAAAAGAGATTTATGTTAAGGAATTGGCTCATTATGGAAGCTGGTAAGTCCAAAACCTGCAGAATAGAGGCTGAAGACCCAAAAAGAGCCTCTCCAGGCTCTTTCAGTGGTGCCCTCTCCAGGTGCACCACTCTCCCAGCACCCCACGTGTTCACCACCCCAGCCACTCTCCAGATGCCACACTATGGGATTTTTATGAAAGGCTTCATCACATAGGCACGGTTGATAATAACTCCCTTCCCAGGCCCTCTCCCCTTTCTGGAGAATGGGGATGGGACTGAAAATTTCAAGCTTCTAATTGTGATTTGGTCTTTCTGGTGACTACCCCCCTACCCAGGAGCCTACCAAGGGTCAGCTCATTAGACTAAAGATACTGCTATTACCCAGGAAATTCCAAGGGATTTAGGAGCTCTGTGTCAGGATCCAGGGTCAAAAACCAAATAGTAGAACAAAGGATGTTCTTAGTGCTCTTACCACTTAAGAAATGACAAGGATTTTAGGAGCTCTGTGCCAAGAACTGGAGGCATATATGTGGTCTATCATATCATAATAGCACGACAGAAATATCAGCAAGTTTGTCTCTAATGAAATAATAATGGCCACATGATGGCTGTCAGCTCATTCCAAATTAATTTTTCATGACCTCTAGGTTAATGATTAATTTTACTGCTCATGATATGCACAATGCTCTGCTCATTATAAATTAAAAATCTATCAGATTGATTTAAGATATTATAAAAATATCTTATTATATTATATTATAAAAATATAAAAATATCTTATTTTATTTATTTTATTTATTTATTTTAAAAATATCTTATTATATTATATTATAAAAATATAAAAAAATATCTGTGAGATGCTTACTTATTGATGAATATCAGTCCATCAATAGCATGGGTTTGAGAAATTACTTCTGACAATATGAAATAACCCTCATTTTACCTTAAGGTAATAATCAATGTTATTTTGATAAATAATATATTAAAATAACATTTTGCCTTGCAGAGGCTAGTTTTCTATTCAGAATTTAGCAAAGGCATGACAGTAGTCTAGCTAGGAATAATCCCTCGGGCCGTCTGCCCATTAACAGGTTCATGTTCCTTCCAGAAACGATGGACACTTCCCCCTCCAAACAGAAATCTCAACTTGTTTTTTTCAAAAAGGACAATGTCTGAGGTTTAAGCATCCTGGACATTTAAGCATTCTCTATTTTCACCTCTGTAGTAACTTATGCTTCAGGGATACAAAGGGTACCACAGGTTCCATTTGTGACTGTGACTTATAACTCTTCTTTTCACTAACCGCATCCTTCCAGTGATTTACCTAAGAGCAAAGGACAAATCTACACCGCTCATGGTGGGCTAATTGAGGCCACCCATTTATAATAAATGACAAAATATATTTATCTGATGGTCCCTCCTAATTCCTTGCTCGTTGGACTCCTGCTAGCTACAGAGCTGTTTGCAGGGTCATGCCAAAAAAGAGTCCTCCAAAGTCAAAATGGAAATTTAGCTAAAACAAATTTTAGCTGCAAGCAAGTGAAAACACCTAAATTATGTGCAAGATAGGTCTGTGTGCACACACCTATACACACACACACAGAGAACTGTATCTGTTGGAATGCATAGACACACACTTATATCTTAGCTTGGTCCGCTAAGAAAGCCTGGTGTGAACAATACCACAGTTGCAAAAAGGACAGCTTGCACCCAATTATTGGTTTCTTAAGAGCACTGTCTACCCAGGACACCTGGGTGGCTCAGTGGGTTAAAGCCTCTGCCTTCGGCTCAGGTCATGATCCCGGGGTCCTGAGATCGAGCCCCGCATCGAGCCCCGCATTGGGCTCTCTGCTCAGCAGGGAGCCTGTTCCTCCTCTCTCTCTCTCTGCCTTTCTCTCTGCCTACCTATGATCTCTCTCTGTCAAATAAATAAATAAAATCTTAAAAAAAAAAAAAAGAAGAGCAGTATCTACCCTTCTTTCTCAAATACCTGAGCAGAGTCCTGAAAGTTATGATCCTCCCTGCTTTGCTCTGCAGGTAGGATACTGATATATTAAAAGCTAGAGGCTAAGAAATGCAACTAAGACACAGAGAGAGTCAATAGAGGGGGCTGAGATTTTAGGAAGGTTCTGACTTCTAAGCAACTAAGCCTTGATAACCTCTGACATGCGCAGCCTCTGTCTTGCTTCGAATTGGTGAGGACGAGTTCATGTTCCTGGGCTGAGTTCATTACTTACTTCACAATCAGCGATTCCTCCCATTATCTCTGAACAGTCCCATCCTGATGCTTTCAAAGAATGGGATGAAGCTGGTACAGCGAAAACATATTGAGAAGTTATTTCTACAAGACCTGTCAATGTCTAAGAGCGGGAGGCATTTGGATAAAATGCAACTCACGAGAAAGACATCATGCATTTAAGGTAAAAGCAGCCTTTTTTTCAGAAATCCAACAAAGTGAGTAGGATTCCAACTTCCTTTTGAAGCAAACCCTAATTCCCACCCAATCTGAACTGTAATTCCCTCTGGAAATCCCCTCTTGGACTGCATGTGAGCAAGAAACAGGCTCCCCTTATGCAATTGAAGTCTGGGGGTTAATATTTTGTAGTGATTATCCTTCCATGATTGATGGAAAAATTGGCACATACCGCTTAACCAAAACCTAAAGTCTAACTTGCATTCAGGCAGTGAGAACGGGGAGATACTGAGAACAGAGGGGTGGGGCAGTCTGAAGATCCAGGTCGAGCAGGAACAACACATTTTACCTGGATGCTAGTCCCCTGGCTATGGCATTATTACTTCTGCACCAGTTATATGAAATATCTGATGTTAAGCTATCAAAATACTGGCATTAACCATGCCTAACGTTAACCTTAGATAGATATCCTCACATTGCCTAGAATTGGGATTTTTATCCAAAATTAGGTCATGATGTAAAATAAATATATAGTGCTTTGCATTTTAGTTTATAAAGTATTCCTATATTGTATGCCATTTTGAAGAGTCACATTTCCAAAGTCAGAAGATTTATCACGATTGCCATAATATGCCACTACACTTTTCTATTCTAGTTACATGAACATAGTGCCCTTTTTAGGAATATAGTCTAAGGATGGCTATTCTCAGTGAGCCATTATAGAAAGGCTTGTGTTATGAGTTCTGAAAAAAATTAAACTCCAATTCTATAAAACGTCTCTGAGTCAGTTTGTTATTCCATTAACTAAGATAGAACTAAGACGATTATGGCTTTCTACACCTCCTTAAACCAGTATTCTCACAATTGTTCATTTACTGGCACACATAAAAAATGATAAAATTACATGACCCAGTGGAGAAAATGGAGGAATGTGCTTGCGAACTGAGATGAATGACCTCATGGACTCCGGCCACCTAAGTCTCCCCCGGTACAGGTTAACGATATCAATAGTTTGGCATCTCTGTTAACGTGCTATGTACCATCAGATGAGAAAGTCTGTTATGTGCCTGAGATACAGGATTAAATTAAAACATTAAGACTGTACAAATGCCCATGAAAAGATACACAACATCATCAGTCATTACGGATGTACAAATAAAAACTTCAATAAGGTACAACTTCACACCCACTAGGAGGTCTGCAATACAACAAAATTTAAACAGAAAACAAAAGATAAGTGTTAGCAAACATGTGGAGGAACTGGAACTTTTGTATGTTGCCAATGAACATGTAACATGGTGCAGCCACCGTGGGAAACAGTCTGACAATTTCTCAAGGAGTTAAACAGAGAATCACTGTAACACAGGGTCATATGGTGATTCTATGTTCAACCCCCAAAGAGTTGAAAACAATTACTCAAACAAGAACATGTACTCATGTGTTCACAACAGCACTATTTAGAATAACCAGAAGGTGGAAACAACTCAAATGGCCGTCAACAAAAGAGATAAACAAATTGTGGTATGTACACTGAATGGGCTATTATTTGGCTGTTGAACGGAATAAAGTCCTGATGTACAATGTGAATGAACCTCCAAACGTTATATGAGGTGAAAGAAGCCAGACACAAAGTGTCACATGTGGTATGAATCCATTTACAAGAAATATGCATAATAAATCAATCCCTTGCCACAGAACACAGATTAGTGGTGCCAGACAGAGGCTAGATTGAAAGACGGCTTCACGGGTTAGGGTTTTACTTTGGAATGATCAAAATGTTTTGGAACCAGAAAGAAAATGGTTCTTGCCTGACACTGTGAGTCTACTAAACGCCAATGAGTTGTCCACTTTAAAATGATTAATTTTTTCTGATGTGATTTCACCTTGATAAATTATTTTTTTAATTATACAAGCGAAGTAGAAGTGGAGATTTAAAAATTCCCCCAAAATTTGATCAATAGATGCTAAGGCCAACAACTCAGGTGCAAATTTTCTGTAAAATGTATCTGTATGTCCCAAAATGTGTTATCCCATCAACTGGAAAAACTGCGCCAAAGAAAAGATTGATCCCATTTCATTCAAGCATTCTTTTTTTTTAACTTATTTTTTAATTAACATATAATGTATTATTTGCTTCAAGGGTACAGGTGTGGGATTCATCAGTCTTACACAATTCATAACACTCACCATAGCACATACCCTCCCCAATGTTCTTAATATGAGTTATTTTAAAAAGGAAAAGAGGTCAATTTATTGAGGTAAATGGACAAAGGATGAAAACAAAGTACATTGGAGAATAGGAAAACCATGCATTCTCTACTTATTTTCCTACCCTTTTCCTAAAGCAGGATATGCTCATGGTCACTGCATTTGTTTTTGTTTTTTTCATGGAGCTAGATAATGCTAGAAATAAATGGGGCATTAGAAATCTCTCTCAGACTATAGCTTGACTATAGCCAGGCTCCTCTTTAAATTGCTTCTTCCATAGAGAAACAAATAGCGGTTGTATCATTTAAATTCATGAGAAGCAAATAAAATATACACCACTGTGATTGTTAATTCTGTGTGTCAACTTGGCAAAATATGGTGCCCAGCTGTTTGATCAAACACTAGTCCAGATGTTACTGTAATGGTATTTTTAGATGTGGTTAATATTTATAATCAATTAACTTTAAGTAAAACAAATTACTCTCTGTAATGTGGGTGGGCCACATCTAAACCACTGAAGGTCTTAAGGTCTAAGACTGAGGTTTCCTGGAGAAGAAGGAATTCTGCTTCCAGACTGCAATATAAAAATTCTGCCGGAGTTTCCAGCCTTTGACTCAAGACAGCAAATCTATTCTGACATGTGTCTAGCCTGCTGGCTTGCCATTCAAGTGTGAGACCTGTCGTCTCCCCAGTCACTTGAGCTAATTCCTTAAAAGTAATATCTGGATAGAGAGATGGTAGATCCATCAATTGACTGATCCTATTGATTTTGTTTCTCTGGAGAAAGAACTCTAATACAACCACTTCAACCTCATCCCCTTATACTGATCCAGGGTGCTGCTCCTAGCTATTAAGCTAAGGCCACTGCCACCTCACCAGTATTCATCCCCCACCCCCATCCCAAGGCCATTCTATCAAAAGCCGGGGTTTAGCCCTCCCAGGTTCATTTACCTAAGGCTCACCTGGAGAAACCAGGGCTTTATTATTACTGTTCTTTGATTAACGCTGTTTAGCAAGCCAAGGTTTAACAATACCAAACCACGGAAGAGTTGTGTCATTAGGTCTCAGTGACAGCACACTTTAAACCAAAGTATATCCAAAGGCTAAGAGTATTCAATGTAATATTAATTCTTCAAAGAAAATAAATTACAACATTCAGAAGGAAGTGGCTGACAGCTATTTTCTTTTCATTATCCCCTAAGATGAGATAATAACAAATAGAATTTTAACAATCTCCTCTGTGCAGACTGAATCAAAGGAATTTGGAAGTGGCCAGAGTTCTATTTCATCTTATTTGGGAGAGACAGAAAATATATAATGCAGACACGTGAGAAAAAGAGCGGGGATCTACACTTACGGGTGGTGTGTAGCAACTCAGCCAGCTTCCTCAGGGGGAAAAACACCTTCAGAAGAGACCAAGAGAAAAATATGGTTCTTAGGATTCTTATATAATTCAACAATGAAGCTTTTAGTCTATGATGCTCAGTGTTATTGGTAGTCAAAAAAAAATTAACTGGAAAAATAATGAAACCTAAAAGCCATCTGATCACTTCAATAGATGCAGAAAAAGCATTTGACAAAGTACAATATCTATTCATGATGAGAACCCTCAACAAAGTAGGTCTAGAGGAACATACTTCAGCATAATAATGGCCAAACATGAAAAGCCCACAGTGAACGTCATACTCATTGGGGAAAAACTGAGAGCTTTTCCCATAAGGTCAGGAACATGACTGGGATGTCCACTCTCACCACTGCTATTCCACACAGTACTGGAAGTCCTAGCCTCAGCAATTGGACAACAAAAAGAAATACAGGCTATCCAAATTGGTAAAGAAGAAGTAAAATTTTCACTATTTGCCAATGATACAATAATATACACAGAAAACCTTAGACTCCACCAAAAAACTGCCAGAACTGATAAATGAATTCAGTAAAGTCACAGGATACAAAATCAATGTGCAGAAATCTGTTGCATCTCTATACAGTAATAATGAATCAGTAGAACAAGAAATTAAGAAAACAATCCCATTTACAATTGTGCCCCAAAGAATAAGATACCCAGAAGCAACCTAACCAAAATGGTAAAAGGCCTGTACTCTGCAAACTATAAACCACTCATGATAGAAACTGAAATGACACAAAGAAATGGGAAGATATTCCATGCTCATGGATTGGAAGAACAAATATTGTTAAACTATCTATGCTACCAAAAGCGATCTACATATTTAATACAATTCCTATCAAAATACCAATAGCATTTTTCACACAACTGGAACAAACAATCTTAAAATTTATGTGGAACCACGAAAGACCATGAATAGCCAAAGAAATTTTGAAAAAGAAAAGCAAAGCCAGAGGTATCACAATTCCAGACTTCAGGTTCTATTACAAAGCTGTAGTGATCACAGTGAACACAGTATGCTTCTGGCACAAAAGTAGAGAAATGGATCAATAGGACAGAATAGAGAATCCAGAAATAAGCCCACAACTATATGATCAACTAATCCTCAACAAAACAGAAAAGAATATCTAATGGGAAAAGACAGTCTCTTCAACAAATGATGCTGGGAAAACTGGACAGCAACATACAAAAGAATGAAACTGGACCACCCTTTGCACCATACACAAAAATAAACTCAAAATGGATGAAAGACCTGAAACCATAAAAATCCTAACATAGAGCACAGGCAGTAATGTCTGTGACATTGGTCATGCAACATTTTTCTAGATATGTCTCCCCAGGCAAGGGAACCAAAAGCAAAAATGAACTACTGGGACTACCTCAAAATAAAAATCTTCTGCACAGAAAAGGAAATAATCAACAGAACTAAAAGGCAACCTGTGGAATGGGAGAAGATATTTGCAAATGACATATCCAATAAAGAGTTAGTATCCAAAATATATAAGGAACTTACACAACTCAACACTCCAGGAAAAAAACAGTCCAATTAAAAATGGGCGGAAGACATGAACAGACACTTCTCCAACGAAGTCATACAGGTGGCCAGCAGATGCATGAAAAGATGCTCAACATCCAACTCATCGTCAGGGAAATGCAAATCAAAACCACAGTGAGATATCATCTCTCACCTGTCAGAATGGATAAACTCAACAACACAAGAAACAACAGGTATTGGGCAGGGTGTGGAGAAAAAGGAACCTTCTTATTCTGTTAGTGGGAATGCAAACTGGTGCAGCCACTCTTAAAAACAGTATGGTGGTTCCTCAAAAAGAAAAAAAAATAGAACTACCCTATGACCCAGCAATTGCACTACTGGTTATTTACCCCCAAAATACAAATACTATTTCAAAGGGATACATGCACCCCAATGTTTATAGCAGCATTATTTATGATAGCCAAACTGTGGAAGCAGCCCAAGTGTCATCAATGGATAAATGGATAAAGAAGAGATGATATATACATATCTTATATATGTGATATATGATATATATACAACCCTTATTTGGGATATATATAATAATATATAATATATGACATATAACTCCCCTTATTCAGGATATATAATAATATCCTTATTCAGTCATAAAAAAGAACAAAACAGTGCCATTTCCAATGACATGGATGGAGCTAGAGAGTATAATGTTAAGTGAAATAAGTCCGTCAAAGATAGATACCATATGATTTCACTCATATGTGGAATTTAAGAAACAAAACAAGCAAAGGAGAAAAAAAGAGAAAGAATGGCAAACCAAGAAACAGACTCTTAACTGCAGAGAACAAACTGATGGTTACCAGAGGGGGGGTGGGTGAGGGTTGGACAAAATAGGTGATGGGGATTTAGGAGGGCATTTGTATGACCAGTAATGGATGATGTATGGAGCTGTTGAATCACTATATTGTATACCTGAAATGAATATGACACTGTATAATAACTATATTGGAATTAAAATATAAAAATAAAGATGAGATAATGAAAAAATTAAGCCATTATCACCTATCGGATTTATAAAAATTAAAACATTTATAATACACAGTGTTGATAAGGATGTGGTAAAACTAGCACCTTCACACACTAGTGATATCAGTTTCTATTGCTAAAACATTTTGAAAAAGAAATCCATCACTGTCTATTTATTTCTATTAGCATTTACAATGCACTCACTAACCTAACGATCCCACTGGGAAATAAAAGTGAAACATGAGGATCTACGGACAACAGTTACTTTTTATTTTTTTATTTTTATTTTTTTAAGATTTTATTTATTTATTTGACAGAGATCACAGGTAGGCAGAGAGGCAGGCAGAGAGAGAGGAGGAAGCAGGCTCCCTGCAGAGCAGAGAGCCCGACGACGAGGGACTCAATCACAGGACCCTGAGATCATGACCTGAGCTGAAGGCAGAGGCTTTAGCCCACTGAGCCACCCAGGCACCCCATGGTTATTTTTTAAATCATATGTGTAGTTACTGAAAATGATCTACATGTCTATAAAGAAAGAATGCTTGAATAAATTTGTGTATCCATCCTATAACATATTAACCATCTATTAAAAATAATGAGTTACACCTGCAATTATTAATGTATAACAAACACAGTCAATTGAGAACGTAAGTAGCAGAGAGATGTGTAGGGTGCTATTCCACGTTTATTAAAAATATCTCCTCCATTTCTGTCAATATGTTTGCTTTCATATGTTCGCAGAGAGAAAAATGTGGAAGAATACACACCAAAGAGCTAACTTTACTTCAGATAAGATGTAAGGGACTTGGGGGAGGGTATGGGTGAGATTGTTAATGTTCTATTTTTAAGCTTCTATATTGTTTGACTTTCTATTATTTATATCTAAACATTTTCTAGATACTATGCTTTGACATCTTAAAATGGCTTTCTGGCTGAAGAAAGATAGCCCTCCCTGGGCTAGCCAATCCCTGGAGATGGTAAAAGGCTCGGCAGGAAATGAGCCTTTGGTGAGCAAACTAATCAATTCAGAGATGGCACCTCCTCTCTCTGGTCCCTGTACACCAGGAGGCAAGATCCCTCTGCCTTCATTACCTCAGGCCAGGCATCTAGGGACCATCCCTATAAGTTTACAGTCCTCAGAAAGTATTCAGACTAGTCAGTCCTACCATGTTTCCCCCTCCCTGCCTTATCATTCCTAAGGAATGCCCAATACAGGCTCTGGTTTTGGTTTCCCCTTTGCTCCTGCTTTCTGGCTCCTAACTCCCAGGAGACTTCCCCATGTGGCCCTGCTGGGGGTGCTGCGCTTCCTGCTTCTAGGACCTGTGAGAATAAGAAACTCTATTTCCCCGAGCCTGTCCCATGTCCCCCTTGTGACCATACCTGACTGACCATCACACACCAAATAACACGGAACAGACCTGTTATACAAGCACGTATAATTTCTGTCATTTAAAAAAATCAAATATTTAAATAAAATAAACTTTAAAATGAAACCCTACTAGATACATTTAATATACAATTAAAATGGAAGGTGGGGACTCATTTCTACCTGAACAATGAGTCTTAGAGTCTTGGGTTTTTATGACAAAGGGCTACACAATGGACACCACCATGAGGCCTGTGGATTTGCATCTATCCAGTCTCTTCTCTGTTCCAGAGAGGGCACAGCAACCCCCCAACTCCCCCACCCCTGCCCCAATCCCACTAACCTGTATTCTGCTGGGAATGGTGAAAGGCACCAGCTAGGGACGTTCTAACATTAGCACAGTCCACCTCTCTGGATCTCACTTCTCAACTAAAATGGCGGCTACATGAGAAGCCCTTTGTCTTGATGCCCTCACTAATTAACTGCACCCCTTCCATTGAGTCCTTGATACACGATTATTTCAATAGAAAGATAAGCCGCTGTTAGAGATATTTAATTTTAGCCTCTCATTCTTTAATTTCAGTATGATTCAGCCTATTTGTCTCAAGCTTTTGGCTTCATTTTAGGAAGCAGATGTTTAACCTCCTGTTCCTTGAGCTAGTAATCTCTATAATTAAGAGTTCTGAAAGAATACTGGAAGGGGTACAACCTAGTTCTTGGATAAAATTATATCTGCGCGTGGGAACTGTGTTTCCTTCCGATTCTTTAATTATAATCTTGTGCGTCTATAGCATTTGTTCAGCATTTACATTTTAACAACAACAAAGCTCCACTCAAAAAAAATTGCAGAGTTTCTTGAATGACTTCTTCCAAATTCATCTTTTATTTTCAGTTACATGTTTGCAGCCAGTGAATTTTTATGGATTTTCAAGTTTTAAATGTTTAACAGACTAAGCTAGGCAATGGCTTGGCTCTGCCACATGAACAACTAAACCCCGAAACTCGAGTGGCCCCCAAAGTGAAGTAAACCAGTTGACCCTCCTCACTTTGAGATGGTGCCATCTTGTGTATGGGGCCTTCAAGGTCACCATAGTAGGGCAAGAACAGGTGAAAGGGGTGTGTGGGATCTTTCATGGGCCAGGACTTCAAGTGATTTGCTTCACTTTCCCCCAGATTTTAATTGGTCCAACCCAACCACAAGAGACACTGTAGACATGTAGAGGGATATTTGTTAATCCCAAAGATTATCCAGAAGAAGCAGCAATAGGTAGAGGTCAAACAGAGGGGGGCTATGTATGAAGCACCATCAGTTTCTACATTAGATCGACATACTTAAAATCAGTCCACAAAGTAGAAAAACAGAGCAGGACAAGGACAATTTTAACAATGTTACTTTTCAGTTTGTTTGATACTGTTCACTGGACTCCAGTAAGGATACCAAGAGCACTGATTCTTACTTAGACTATGTGAAAGGACCAGGGCGCCTGGGTGGCTCAGTTGGTTAAGTGTCTACCTTCAGCTCAGGTCATGATCCTGGAGTCCTGGGATCGAGCCCTGCGTTGGGCTCCCTGCTCAGGAAGGAGTCTGCTTCTCTCTCTCCCTCTCTCTGCCCCTCTTCCCACTCATGCTCTCTCAGTCGCTCACTCACTCTCTCTCAAATAAATAAAATCTTTTAAAAATGCACTCCATAAAAAAATAGAATATATGAAATGATCATAGTTGGTGGCTACGTGTAGAGCAGTGAGGGTGGGTTCAGTTTCAAATAAAATAAAAGTTATGAGTGGCCCCTGCAAAGGGTGAAACCAAAGGAAAATGGGCTACAGTGTTGGTGTATGAAAAAGAGAACATTATTCAAGTAGGAGATTTACAGAAGTAGCTAGATTTTCAGGTTCAGAAGTTTTGCTTTACACTTTGCCCCTTCTCTCATTTTTATTCCTTATGATTGCTTCAATATTCCCCTTTCCATTTCTCTACTTCCCCAGCCTCCCCTGATTGGTCACAATAAAAAAATTGAATCTTTAATCCAAAGGAAAAAATGTAGAAGATTAGAGACAAACTAATGTTGCCCCAATTTTTATAAAGAAAACAGTAATACAACCAGAAAACTCAGAAAATTAAGCCTGAGGTTCACTTCTGTCATAACATATGACGAATAAAAATAGTCCCTTTCCTGAAGTGGTTCACAATCCCATAGGAGGAGGGGAACTGTGATTATCACGTAATATGATGTGGGACCTAAGGGCTCTATAAACAAAGTACAATGAGAGCTTAAAGAACACAGCAAGCATGGCTGCCTGCGGTATGGGGACTCATCACAGGACAGATACTGGAGTGTATCCCAAAAAATGAGACATATGCAAAGTCAAATAAATCTGAACTAATGTGACTTGGTCTACAAGAATGAGCCAAGTTGGATGTGGGGACATAATGGGACAATGCCGGAAATACAGGCTGGGGTAACAGGCTGCCAGTCTCCCCAAGCCAAATTAAGATATTTGAACATTGGGACACCTAGGTGGCGGAGTCATTTAAGAGTCTGCCTTCAGCTCAGCTCATGATCCTGGGATCTGGGGATCGAGTCCTGCATCAGGCTCTATGCTCAGCAGAAAGCCTGCTTCCCTCTCTCTCTGCCTCTCTCTATGCCTACTTGTGATCTCTCTTTCTCTGTCAGATAAATAAATAAAATCTTTTAAAAATTTAAAAAGATTTTATTAAAAAAAAAAAGAAAGAAAAAAGAAAAACTGACATCTCCATTTCCTTGCTGGTTATTGAGCAGGAGTTGCTCTGAGCTCCCTTTCACATTCCTTTTACATGCCCCCCCCCCCCC